>WOVY01001102.1:0-117769 GCA_013436015.1 Rhipicephalus annulatus | reverse complement strand
ATATATATATATATATATATATATATATATATTGTAATGAATTAATGAATCTAAATAACGGACACTCTGCTGGCAATGAAGAAGACGACGATGATCGGTGGCTGCAGTGGTAGCTCGCGCACGCCGTTCGCCATTAGCCAGACCTGCCTGTTAAAGGTCATTTTGCCAAGCTGCGTCTGAACGTTTCTCGACGTACAACACCTCTATTTTAAGTGGTGGAGACCGGGGGTCCCATCAACCTGGAACTTCGCAATCGGACGCTACCCTCACACCGTTCACCATGACTGCTCCTGGCCCTTCTCAAGCTGCCTTACCAACGACAGTCTACTGTACTGGCGCGCCTCGGCAACGGACCCACCAATTTTTCGCGGCAACGACGAACAAGACGTCGAGGGACTGGCTCGTCGAGTACGAAATCGTAAGCGCTTCCAACAGTGGAACGCCTGCGACCAGCTCACAAACGTGCGCTTTTACCTCGATGATGTGGCCAGCCTCCTGGTTCAAGAACCACGAAGGCGAAATCACAACCTGGTCGCGCCTTCAAGACCACCATCGCCGCGGTTTTCGGCGTCCCGCCGTGCGCCGGCTTCGCGCGGACACGCGTCTCCGTAGTCGAATCCAGCGCAGGGACGAGACCTTTACAAGTTACATTGAAGATGTCTTGTCTCTTTGCAAGCGCGTCGATGAATCTCTAACCGAACGCGACAAAATCAAGCACATCATCAAAGGAGTTGACGACGATACCTTCCAGATGCTCGTCGCTAGGAATCCACAGACCATCACCGATGTTTGTCCAGCTCTGTCAGGTAGTACGACGAGTTGGCGTAAGCAACGTGTCTCGACGCGCAGGGCCGCTGAAGATACGGCTGAAGTTTCCGCCCTCGTGCACGATGCGCTGCTGACCACACCGCCTTACCTGCCCCCACATCAAACAGTTCATTCGTGAAGAAGTTGCGCGTCCGGCTTTCTCTTGTGGGCCGACGCATCCGCGCCCAGTGACAATCGTTTAGACCCACTCGTCTGACGCCCAGGTCATTGAGACACAGGTCACGCAGGCCACTGCCTCCCTCGCCCATCTGTCCCTACGCCGCTGACCTACGCTGCCGTCGTTGCTAGACCCCCAGCCCCACATGTCTCTGGCGCATACAGGGCACCGGGTCCTCCTATCCTACGACGCTGCCTAACATAACGGCACCCCATTCCCGTTTCGCCCCCTGCACCCTTCTGTCGTTAACCCATGGCGCACCTTGGATAATCGGCCCCCATATGTTTCGCATGTGGTTTCGTGGGACATATAGCACGCTATTGTCGCCGTCGTAACTTCCAGCCTCCAGACCGCGGGAATTCTACAAATTACCAGGCTGCCCAGAATCCCCGCCGACCATCTTCTCCTATCACCGACTCATTGTCCCCACGACGCCCTGTCGATTCTCGCCGGTCATTACCGCCCCGTCGCCGATCTGTCTCCCCGATGCTTCGGCGCACGAGCCCCGCTCGAGAGGAAAACTGACAGCCGCAGTTCCGGAGGCAAGAACTGCGTCGTCGTCGAACTTTCTAAGACCTCATCTTGTCCGGACCAACGAAATTGATGTGCTAGTAGAAGGTGTTGCTGTACGTGCACTTGTCGACACAGGCGCCGTCGTTTCTGTAATTAGTGAAAAACTGTGTCGCGATTTGAGAAAAGTTACAACGCCGCTTACGAATCTTGCTCTGCGTACAGCCACCTCCCATTTCATCGCGCCGACAGCTCAGTGCACAGCACGCGTTCTTATTCAAGATGTTTGGTACGCCGTCAACTTTGTTGTTCTCCCACGTTCATCATACGACGTCATACTAGGATGGGATTTCCTTTTCTACCCATCAGGCCCTCGTCGACTGCGCTCGTGCTGAACTCACGTTGACGAATCCGTGTCTTGATATCGACCACCACAGTCCCTCCAAAGTGTTTGCCGCAGCTGACGTCCGCATCGCGCCGTTGTCCGCCGTCCTAGTGCCTGTGTTTTCTCCTGCTGCCACTAACTCGACGCTCCTGTTCCAGCCAACTATAGCTAGTGTGCAACACCAAACCATCGTCCTCCCGTTTGCCGTCATCAACTTTTCAATGGTTCGGCGCGTACTTTATGCGTGCAACGTTTCGTCATGTCCGTACATTCTGCTACGCGGCGAGTGTCTGGGAAGCCTCGAGACCTTAAATTGTATTTTTTCGAAGACCCGATCTATCCAGACAAGCCACTTTTACCGACTTGTGCCATTACACCCGCAACGGACGCTAATGAACCTATAGATGTATTCCGCAAGTCCATTGATTGTAACCTCACCCCTGGGCAGCAGGAACAGCTGATCAAGCTCCTACAGCGTTTTCGAGCCTCGTTTGACGACAATCAGCCTTCCTTAGGTCGAGCGTCATCTGTTGTTCACCGTATAGATACCGGTCAAGAGACGCCAATACGGCAGCGTCCATATCGTGTGTCAACTACCGAACGCTCGGCCATTCAATGAACAGGTTGACGACATGCTGACACGTGGCATAATCGAACCGTCAAGCAGTCCCTGGGCATCTCCAGTTGTGTTGGTGAGGAAGAAGGACGGATCCATCAGGTTTTGCGTGGACTACCGGCGTCTCAACCGAATCACGCGCAAGGATTGTCTATCCGCTGCCACGCATTGACGATGCCTTGGACTGCCTACAGGGAGCCGAATTTTTCTCTTCTTTAGATCTGCTCTCTGGATACTGGCAGGTACCCATGGCAGAGGCCGATCGTGAAAAAACTGCTTTCATCACGCCCGACGGGCTTTACGAATTCACAGTCATGCCCTTCGGCCTCTGCAACGCACCAGGTACTTTCGAGCGGATGATGGACTCTATCCTCCGAGGCCTCAAATGGAACGTTTGCCTTTGTTATTTAGATGACATTGTCGTCTTTTCAACCGATTTTCGCAACCCATTTAACCCGCCTCGAGAAAGTACTCGCGTGTATTTCTGCCGCGGGGCTGCAACTGAATCTGAAGAAGTGCCATTTCGCTGCTCGAAAGCTTACGATCCTTGGCCACGTGGTTTCAAAAGACGGCATTCTTCCTGACCCTGCCAAACTTACAGCCGTTTTCAGCGTTTCCCGAACCGACCACCATGAAAGAGCTCCGAAGCTTCATAGGCCTTTGCTCTTACTTCCGGCGCTTCGTCCGCAATTTCGCGACGATCATCGCTCCTTGACCAAGCTCCTCGCCGGCTCTAGAGACCTTTCCGCCTGGTCTGCCACATGTGACGATTCTTTCAATGAACTGCGCCGCCTCCTCACGTCGCCGCCTATTCTGCGACACTACGACCCATCGGCACCCACAGAGATCCACACCGACGCTAGTGGTGTCGGGCTAGGCGCTATTCTTGCACAGAAGAAAGACGGCTTCCAAGAGTACGTGGTTGCCTACGCAAGCCGAACTCTTAGCAAAGCCGAAACCAACTATTCAGTCACTGAAAAGGAATGTCTCGCTATTATTTGGGCGATAGAGAAATTTCGACCTACGTGTACGGGCGCCCTTTTGACGTCGTGACTGACCACCACGCCCTCTGCTGGTTATCGTCACTGAAGGATCCAAGCGGTCGCCTCGCCCGATGGGCATTACGCCTCCAAGAATATAATATTCGCGTGGTCTATCGCTCCGGCCGGAAACATTCGGACGCAGACGCCCTATCCCGTTCGCCGCTACCCCCTGACCCGGACTGCTGCGAAAGTCTAACCTGTGATTGCCACTGCCGTCACCATCGCCGAGATGC
Source organism: Rhipicephalus annulatus (assembly GCA_013436015.1). NCBI lineage: Eukaryota > Metazoa > Arthropoda > Arachnida > Ixodida > Ixodidae > Rhipicephalus > Rhipicephalus annulatus. The sequence goes on along the minus strand of WOVY01001102.1, from coordinate 113,997 downwards.
CATCTGAGCAACGCAAGGACCCTTGGGTTGCTTCGATTCTAGACATCCTGGCTGGGCACACGGCTTCCCCCCCTTCTCGCACATTGCGTCGGCAAGTCGAGCACTTCGCCACTCGCGACGACGTGCTGTACCGACGCAACTACGCACCCGGTGGACGTCAGTGGCTACTCGTGATTCCACGTCATCTGCGATCCGAAATTTGTTCCACGTTTCATGACGACCCCCAATGTGGCCACGCAGGTTTCTGAAGACTTATTCTCGCATACGTCTCCGATATTACTGGCGTGGCATGTATCGTTTTATACGACAATACGTTCGGGCCTGCTCGACGTGCCAAAGACGAAAAACTCCCCCTTGTCACGCCAGCGGTACCTTGCTACCCTTACCATGCCCGTCCCGACCATTCGACCGCGTCGGCATCGATATCTACGGTCCCCTTCCCAACACCGCTGACGGTAACCGCTGGATCATAGTTGCCCGTCGACCATCTCACGCGGTATGCCGAAAATTCATCCCTTCCCTCGTCTACAGCAAAAGACGTTGCGACTTTCGTTCTTCACAACATCGTATTACGTCATGGAGCACCTCGGGAGTTACTGAGCGATCGTGGTCGCGTATTCTTGTCAGACGTCATCACAGCATTGCTGCGTGAGTGCCACGTCGTTCACCGTACTACAAGCGCCTATCATCCCCAGACCAATGGAATGACAGAGCGCTTCAACCGTACCATTGGTGACATGCTGTCTATGTATATCTCGTCAGAACACTCCAATTGGGACCGAGTGCTCCCGTTTATCACGTTCGCTTATAATACCGCCATTCAAAGCACTACTGGGTTCTCTCCTTTTTTTCTCCTTTACGGACGCGAACCTTCTTGCACTATGGACACCATTCTTTCGTACAAACCTGACTCCGCAGAGTCCACGACTTTGTCTCAAGCCGCTACATACGCTGAAGAATGCCGCGAACTGGCAAGATCATTCACAACCCAAGACCAAGGACGCCAAAAGCACCACCATGACGCATCAACTAACGCTACTTCCTACGATCCAGGTTCACTCGTCTGGCTGCATGTCCCTTCTGCTACACCTGGCCTTTCTACCAAGTTGGTACCCAAGTATCACGGCCCATATCGTGTGCTACAAAAAACGTCACCGGTGAATTACCCTCATCGAGCCACTGGAACCATCTTCTGACCAACGTCGTCGTGGCCAGGAAATTGTCCACGTCTCGAGACTTAAGCCCTGCTACGACCCTCCCGTGTTTACTTGTCCATAGGTCGCCAGGATGGCTCCTTATTTCGCGCGGAGTAATTATAATGAATTTGAATAACGGACGCTCTGCTGGTAATGAAGAAGACGAGGATGATCGGTGGCTGCAGTAGTAGCTCGCGCACGCCGCTCGCCATTAGCCAGACCTGCCTGATAAAGGACATTTTGCCAAGCTACGTCTGAACCTTTCTCGACGTACAACATCTCTATTTTAATATATATATATATATATATATATATATATATATATATATATATATATATAGATATTGTAATGAATTAATGAATCTAAATAACGGACACTCTGCTGGCAATGAAGAAGACGACGATGATCGGTGGCTGCAGTGGTAGCTCGCGCACGCCGTTCGCCATTAGCCAGACCTGCCTGTTAAAGGTCATTTTGCCAAGCTGCGTCTGAACGTTTCTCGACGTACAACACCTCTATTTTAAGTGGTGGAGGAGCCGGGGTTCCCATCAACCTGGAACTTCGCAATCGGACGCTACCCTCACCGTTCACCATGACTGCTCCTGGCCCTTCTCAAGCTGCCTTACCAACGACAGTCTACTGTACTGGCGCGCCTCGGCAACGCGACCCACCAATTTTTCGCGGCAACGACGAACAAGACGTCGAGGACTGGCTCGTCGAGTACGAAATCGTAAGCGCTTCCAACAAGTGGAACGCCTGCGACCAGCTCACAAACGTGCGCTTTTACCTCGATGATGTGGCCAGCCTCTGGTTCAAGAACCACGAAGGCGAAATCACAACCTGGTCCGCCTTCAAGACCACCATCGCCGCTGTCTTCGGTCGTCCCGCCGTGCGCCGGCTTCGCGCGGAACAGCGTCTCCGTAGTCGAATCCAGCGCAGGGACGAGACCTTTACAAGTTACATTGAAGATGTCTTGTCTCTTTGCAAGCGCGTCGATGAATCTCTAACCGAACGCGACAAAATCAAGCACATCATCAAAGGAGTTGACGACGATACCTTCCAGATGCTCGTCGCTAGGAATCCACAGACCATCACCGATGTTGTCCAGCTCTGTCAGGAGTACGACGAGTTGCGTAAGCAACGTGTCTCGACGCGCAGGGCCGCTGAAGATACGGCTGAAGTTTCCGCCCTCGTGCACGATGTCGCTTCTGACCACACCGCCTTACTGCCCCACATCAAACAGTTCATTCGTGAAGAAGTTGCGCGTCAGCTTTCTCTTGTGGCCGAAGCATCCGCGCCAGTGACATCGTTAGACCCACGTCTACGCCAGGTCATTGAGACACAGGTCACGCAGGCACTGCCTCCATCGCCATCTGTCCCTACGCCGCTGACCTACGCTGCCGTCGTTGCTAGACCCCCAGCCCCACCTGTCTCTGGCGCATACAGGGGCACCGGGTCCTCCTATCCTACGACGCTGCCTACATACACGGCACCCCATCCCGTTTCGCCCCCTGCACCTTCTGTCGTTAACCCATGGCGCACCTTGGATAATCGGCCCATATGTTTCGCATGTGGTTTCGTGGGACATATAGCACGCTATTGTCGCCGTCGTAACTTCCAGCCTCCAGACCGCGGGAATTCTACAAATTACCAGGCTGCCCAGAATCCCCGCCGACCATCTTCTCCTATCACCGACTCATTGTCCCCACGACGCCCTGTCGATTCTCGCCGGTCATTACCGCCCCGTCGCCGATCTGTCTCCCCGATGCTTCGGCGCACGAGCCCCGCTCGAGAGGAAAACTGACAGCCGCAGTTCCGGAGGCAAGAACTGCGTCGTCGTCGAACTTTCTAAGACCTCCTCTTTGTCCGACCAACGAAATTGATGTGCTAGTAGAAGGTGTTGCTGTACGTGCACTTGTCGACACAGGCGCCGTCGTTTCTGTAATTAGTGAAAAACTGTGTCGCGATTTGAGAAAAGTTACAACGCCGCTTACGAATCTTGCTCTGCGTACAGCCACCTCCCATTTCATCGCGCCGACAGCTCAGTGCACAGCACGCGTTCTTATTCAAGATGTTTGGTACGCCGTCAACTTTGTTGTTCTCCCACGTTCATCATACGACGTCATACTAGGATGGGATTTCCTTTCTACCCATCAGGCCCTCGTCGACTGCGCTCGTGCTGAACTCACGTTGACGAATCCGTGTCTTGATATCGACCACCACAGTCCCTCCAAAGTGTTTGCCGCAGCTGACGTCCGCATCGCGCCGTTGTCCGCCGTCCTAGTGCCTGTGTTTTCTCCTGCTGCCACTAACTCGACGCTCCTGTTCCAGCCAACTATAGCTAGTGTGCAACACCAAACCATCGTCCTCCCGTTTGCCGTCATCAACTTTTCCAATGGTTCGGCGGTACTTTATGCGTGCAACGTTTCGTCATGTCCGTACATCCTGCTACGCGGCGAGTGTCTGGGAAGCCTCGAGACCTTAAATTGTATTTTCGAAGACCCGATCTATCCAGACAAGCCACTTTTACCGACTTGTGCCATTACACCCGCAACGGACGCTAATGAACCTATAGATGTATTCCGCAAGTCCATTGATTGTAACCTCACCCCTGGGCAGCAGGAACAGCTGATCAAGCTCCTACAGCGTTTTCGAGCCTCGTTTGACGACAATCAGCCTTCCTTAGGTCGAGCGTCATCTGTTGTTCACCGTATAGATACCGGTCAAGAGACGCCAATACGGCAGCGTCCATATCGTGTGTCAACTACCGAACGCCGTGCCATCAATGAACAGGTTGACGACATGCTGACACGTGGCATAATCGAACCGTCAAGCAGTCCCTGGGCATCTCCAGTTGTGTTGGTGAGGAAGAAGGACGGATCCATCAGGTTTTGCGTGGACTACCGGCGTCTCAACCGAATCACGCGCAAGGATGTCTATCCGCTGCCACGCATTGACGATGCCTTGGACTGCCTACAGGGAGCCGAATTTTTCTCTTCTTTAGATCTGCTCTCTGGATACTGGCAGGTACCCATGGCAGAGGCCGATCGTGAAAAAACTGCTTTCATCACGCCCGACGGGCTTTACGAATTCACAGTCATGCCCTTCGGCCTCTGCAACGCACCAGGTACTTTCGAGCGGATGATGGACTCTATCCTCCGAGGCCTCAAATGGAACGTTTGCCTTTGTTATTTAGATGACATTGTCGTCTTTTCAACCGATTTCGCAACCCATTTAACCCGCCTCGAGAAAGTACTCGCGTGTATTTCTGCCGCGGGGCTGCAACTGAATCTGAAGAAGTGCCATTTCGCTGCTCGAAAGCTTACGATCCTTGGCCACGTGGTTTCAAAAGACGGCATTCTTCCTGACCCTGCCAAACTTACAGCCGTTTCAGCGTTTCCCAAACCGACCACCATGAAAGAGCTCCGAAGCTTCATAGGCCTTTGCTCTTACTTCCGGCGCTTCGTCCGCAATTTCGCGACGATCATCGCTCCTTTGACCAAGCTCCTCGCCGGCTCTAGAGACCTTTCCGCCTGGTCTGCCACATGTGACGATTCTTTCAATGAACTGCGCCGCCTCCTCACGTCGCCGCCTATTCTGCGACACTACGACCCATCGGCACCCACAGAGATCCACACCGACGCTAGTGGTGTCGGGCTAGGCGCTATTCTTGCACAGAAGAAAGACGGCTTCCAAGAGTACGTGGTTGCCTACGCAAGCCGAACTCTTAGCAAAGCCGAAACCAACTATTCAGTCACTGAAAAGGAATGTCTCGCTATTATTTGGGCGATAGAGAAATTTCGACCTTACGTGTACGGGCGCCCTTTTGACGTCGTGACTGACCACCACGCCCTCTGCTGGTTATCGTCACTGAAGGATCCAAGCGGTCGCCTCGCCCGATGGGCATTACGCCTCCAAGAATATAATATTCGCGTGGTCTATCGCTCCGGCCGGAAACATTCGGACGCAGACGCCCTATCCCGTTCGCCGCTACCCCCTGACCCGGACTGCTGCGAAAGTCTAACCTGTGATGCCACTGCCGTCACCATCGCCGAGATGCCATCTGAGCAACGCAAGGACCCTTGGGTTGCTTCGATTCTAGACATCCTGGCTGGGCACACGGCTTCCCCCCCTTCTCGCACATTGCGTCGGCAAGTCGAGCACTTCGCCACTCGCGACGACGTGCTGTACCGACGCAACTACGCACCCGGTGGACGTCAGTGGCTACTCGTGATTCCACGTCATCTGCGATCCGAAATTTGTTCCACGTTTCATGACGACCCCCAATGTGGCCACGCAGGTTTCTTGAAGACTTATTCTCGCATACGTCTCCGATATTACTGGCGTGGCATGTATCGTTTTATACGACAATACGTTCGGGCCTGCTCGACGTGCCAAAGACGAAAAACTCCCCCTTGTCACGCCAGCGGTACCTTGCTACCCTTACCATGCCCGTCCCGACCATTCGACCGCGTCGGCATCGATATCTACGGTCCCCTTCCCAACACCGCTGACGGTAACCGCTGGATCATAGTTGCCGTCGACCATCTCACACGGTATGCCGAAACTTCATCCCTTCCCTCGTCTACAGCAAAGGACGTTGCGACTTTCGTTCTTCACAACATCGTATTACGGCATGGAGCACCTCGGGAGTTACTGAGTGATCGTGGTCGCGTATTCTTGTCAGACGTCATCACAGCATTGCTGCGTGAGTGCCACGTCGTTCACCGCACTACAAGCGCCTATCATCCCCAGACCAATGGAATGACAGAGCGCTTCAACCGCACCCTTGGTGACATGCTGTCTATGTATATCTCGTCAGACCACTCCAATTGGGACCGAGTGCTCCCGTTTATCACGTTCGCTTATAATACCGGCATTCAAAGCACTACTGGGTTCTCTCCTTTTTTCCTCCTTTACGGACGCGAACCTTCTTGCGCTATGGACACCATCCTTTCGTACAAACCTGACTCCTCAGAGTCCACGACTTTGTCTCAAGCCGCTACATACGCTGAAGAATGCCGCCAACTTGCAAGATCATTCACAACTCAAGACCAAGGACGCCAAAAACACCACCATGACGCATCAAATAACACTACTTCCTACGATCCAGGTTCACTCGTCTGGCTGCATGTCCCTTCGGCTACACCTGGCCTTTCTACCAAGTTGGTCCCCAAGTATCACGGCCCATATCGTGTGCTACAAAAAACGTCACCGGTGAATTACCTCATCGAGCCACTGGAACCATCTTCTGACCAACGTCGTCGTGGCCAGGAAATTGTCCACGTCTCGAGACTTAAGCCCTGCTACGACCCTCCCGTGTTTACTTGTCCATAGGTCGCCAGGATGGCTCCTTATTTCGCGGGGAGTAATTGTAATGAATTAATAAATCTAAATAACGGACACTCTGCTGGCAATGAAGAAGACGACGATGATCGGTGGCTGCAGTGGTAGCTCGCGCACGCCGTTCGCCATTAGCCAGACCTGCCTGTTAAAGGTCATTTTGCCAAGCTGCGTCTGAACGTTTCTCGACGTACAACACCTCTATTTTAAGATATATATATATATATATATATATATATATATATATATATATATATATATATATATATACTATATAATATATATATATATATATGTGTGTGTCTGCGTGTGTGTGTGTGTGTGTGTGTGTGTGTGTGTCAGTGCCATGCTTGATAATGAAAGCCACTCCACCACCACGAGACTTGAGATCACATCGACAAAGACAAAGTTGTCAGTTTGGTCGAACTAACTTAAACCTAGGTATAACGAATCTGGATATGACGAAATGTTTGTTATAATGAAATAAACAGAAACTGTCTTGCAATAGATATGGTGTTAGGAATATATCTTTATGAAAACTTCGGATATACAAACCTATTTTTGTGTAATATGCGACTTTGTTATAATGAGGTACGAGCGTATCTCTATCGTCAATGGCTCGAACTATGCTCCAACAAATCAAGTGCTTCCCCTCTAAAACCTAAGTTGTGTCTTCTCTATATGGCCTCTCACAGCAAATGTACTCAAATATATTTCTGAAGATTTTTTACGGGGAAAGCTGTTATGAGATCACAACAAGGATTTCATGCGCAGTAATCCGCCACCACCAGTGTTCGTAAAGATTATCGTGCAAAACAAAAATATAAGTAAACTAAATCCCCAAGGACACAATAGAATTCTAACCTGGGTCTCCTGCAAACCAGCCCAGGTATTCTACCACTAAGCCATGCCGGTGCTTGAAATTCCGTTGCAAAGTAGCCTCAGACAGGCTTGATGTTGGGAAAAAATTGCGTTAATTCGAGAAATAAAGCATTTTATAATAGCAAAGGAACAATCAGGCCTCACACAATGAAAATCGCGTAATGAGTGTGTCTTGAATACTTCAACCTATTACAAAAGCTTCAGGCATAATACTTTATCGTCAGCAGCCACAGCATAAAAAACTGCACGAAATTTCTTACATGTGCTTAGCGGGTATCACGAATCTGCAAAAAATTACAAAGGATTGCGTAGTGAATGCCTCCCAACTACACAAAAATTATGATGAATAATGAAAGGGCAGGTGCCAGTGTGCTTGTAGAAGTTACCCGAACGGTGTCTAAAAGAGGCTCTGAAAAGCCGCTCTTCCAGTTTTCCCCGTGACTGTGCTGGGCATTCTGTGCAGGTCTCATGCTATTTTTAATTGATTACCCCAGGAAACTAAAGCAATAGTAGAGCCACTGTTTTTCTGACAACATGCGTGCATCAAAATGCTGTGTACCGGGCATGTCAATGTTCATTCTGTCTGCATAGAGCTCAACAATGTACGTGATGCCCTTAAATGTGATAATGCCCTCATCACGAATACATCTTTCGTTTCAAAGCAATGTTTGGAGACCACCTGTGAAGCTGCAAAATCTAACCCGACTGGCCATTTTTTCAGTGTGCCCAGCCCTTCTTTAATGTCCCACATCGAAACCTTTAAAGTATCATTAGTAAATAGATGAATAGATAAACCAAAATGCAGCTATACAGTGATCACCTATACCAGGCAAGCACATAATGTCAAGCCTATATTATAAGAGTAGAATGTAAAAAGAAGGGCAAGCTGGAGTGTACACATGCAACATCGATACACGTGTTGAAACTCTGCTGCAGCTTATATCTGAAAAGAGCGAGCGAAGAAGGATGATCGTTTCAGATTATGTTTAGAAGACTTATATCACGCAGCAGTAGGATGGTGACGAAAAAAAATACATGTGAACAAGGCTAAATACTATGGTGCAGCTAACTGAAAAGTAGGTGTTGTGGAGGGTGCACAATAACGCATGATGGTATGTGATGAAAGCTTTTGAATGAAAGCAAAGCTAAAGTAATTGATTAGATTTTTATAATTGCTCCTTTATTTTGCCGGGGCTGTGATTGATGTCTGTATTTAGTTACAATTTAAAGGCACTAATAGTAATAATAATTGGTTACTTGTTTCTTGTAACGTATACCTGTCAGATTTGGACAGACCCTGAATCATAGCCATTGAATCGAGCACCCTTGCATGATATGAGTAGGACGTGTATCTTTAAACTGAGTTTGCAAATCTCAGACACAGCAATGTGATGTCGCCTGGTGCAGAAGCTTCCGAACTTAGCTTCGGAGTTATTGAAACTGCTGTATGTTGCATGCTGTTGCTCAGGCAACCATTATTTGGGTTTAAAATTATGGTAGGTAGATAATTTTGCATCCTCGATTTCTTGTCTGCTTATTTCACAGTAATAGAAGTTGTCACTGAGAAGTGGCCCTTCCTTCACAAAAACTTGAAACTTCATTTAACCGTGATGCATGCATATGGTATTTCTCAGGTGTTCCGTGCATGTGCTCAGTCAAAGCAAAATCTGGTGCTAAAACACTTATTGGTCATCAGCTACTGTTTCGGCGTGATGCTATGTAATGTGTGATACGTGTGATGACTCCATTTGCAACAGCTTTTGACATAAAATGTTTCATTGCCTTTTCTTTGTTGCCGGTATGTTTTAGATTGCAATAAAATAAACACGTATTAGGTCGGTTTTCTGACTGATGAAGGAATGGCTAAGGAATCCTAGAAATTTTAAAACGAGAAGTACAACATCTTGATGATTCATTGATATGTGTGGTTCAACCTTCCAAAACCACCATTTGATTATGAGAGACACCGTAGCGAAGAGTTCCGGAAATTTCGACCACCTGGGGCTCTTTAACGTGCACCCAAATCTGAGCACAAGGGCCTACAGCATTTTCACCTCCATCGAAATAAGTACAACATCTCTAAGAAATAAACAGGCCCTTCGAAATATAAAAGCTCTTAAGAAACGGTAAGTAATTACTCTAAAGCTGGCAAAGTTCTTTTTCTAAGGTGAAGTAGTCAGGTTCACTACATAAGCTCTGATGTCTTTTCTGATAATGCACCAGCTGGTATGCAATGTATCATACTGTTTGAATAAGTTTTCTGTTTATTTTAGAGCACTTAAAATTTTAAAACATTACTTAATTATTAAAATTACTTAGTTTTACGAATAATGTTTTCTGAATAGAATACAAAGGTATTCAATTCGATATGTTAAGTCATTGAGTATTTGCGCATCCTTAGATTATATACCATGCCAGAATTTTCCCGGTGCAGATAATTCTAGATGTTGCTTCACATTTTCCTTGAAGAAAGCTTCTATGCCATGATCATTAAATATTTTAACAAGGCCTTCATACAAAGTTACTGTATGTTTCGCTTATATTCATGTTTGACAAGCATGGTTGTGGAGATAGGTGATTCATATAATGACCATATCTGGCCTATCATCACTGGTAGCGTGGAAAGAGGCTGTAAGGTGTGCACTTGCAGGCTGTTCAGAATTGCCTGAAAAGTCTCCTCTATTTTTTGTCCTCTATTTATTCGTGCCTCCTCTATTTATTCTGTGCGCGGGTGAAGGAGTGGATTTCAATGGAAAGCGGCCAACGGTGCTAGTGCGGCGTTTTGCCGCCAGGCGCCGCAACTGGAGTAGAGATGCCGCCGCGTCGTCTCACGCGCCAACGAATGTCGCACTGCATTCGAAGCTGCTATACAGCTCGGTTTTCGGCTGTATTCGCATTGTTTAAGGTGTAATGAAAACTTGGAATTCAAAATCGTGAAGCACTTGTTGTTCTGGGCACTCAGCTCATTTCAAAGGCTTGAGTGGTTCGCGACTACTTGATCGAGGCGCTCGGCCGTCGTCTGCTACCTAGGCCGATACCAGATAGCTCATGCAAGTAAACCGTGGAAGATCGTTTTGTCACTGTGGAGTTCGCTAGACTGAGAGTTGATTTTCTGACTAACTGGAAGACACTTTTTGAGAGAAGCCTTTCCCAGAAGCTAATAGTAAAAGCTTGGGTGCCTAATGTTCCCCGATGCTTGCTACTCTCTAGTGGCGTAGCACGTTACGCTCAAGCCTGGAGTTCATGCAATAAATAGAACAAACTGTCACTAGACTGCTTCCAGGGATACAAGTCATCATCCGTTCTCTTCACAAAGCCTCACATGTGTTGCCACCGAGAAAAAGCAAGTGTCAGAAAATAAGGAATATGGCAGGTGATTTATTCATTTGAGAGCTTAAACAATCAAATCATCGTGAAATAAACAAGAACAGCTCCATATGCGGTGCTATATCTGCGATCATTGCCTGTGTTTTGAACAGGCGCTATTAAAGTCTGAATTCTAATGCCCACTCTCAACTTGAGCCAAGGTGACAGGCATGAAAAATGCGACCTGCGGTCAGTTGCTTGAGCTTGTCTGTGTATTCGTGGATGGATTGTTGTAGCCTTATTACCCGGCTGCTCAGCTCTGTTTCTGTCTGCTTCCTTCTGACACCTTAATTCTGTAGCGAGCAAAGTAGAGGCCAAATGGCTGTGTGGTACCCTTGGGCTACCATTCAGCTTCGAGGCGTAATGTGAGCGTTGCACACGGAAGCGATCGCGAGGCAGCGTTGCTACTGATAGACTCATTTGTTGACTGTTCGGATGCAGCACGCTCTCGTTTAGTGATTCCAATTGCCAGGTTGCCTAATGTGACGGGTAGCCTTCAGCCGCCATTACTCATAATCCATAAAATACTCGGGTTGTAAATGATCACTACATATTGGAGTGTAGTACGGTTTATTAGGAGTAAATTGTTCTGCCTGATTACTGCAAGCACGCTCTCCCGAAAACCAGCGGAAGCTGAAATTTCACGGAGCTACAGCCTTACAGTGCATTAAGGCAATAGCTTTAAATGTCTCATCAAAAGCGAAAATTGATCGATGGTGGCGTCCGGCGTCTTCTCGCGTCGGCGGCGTGAACACGAGTGATGCAAGAAATCATCATTACGTGAAAACGTCACCATATGATGTCACATGTCATAAATGTTTTTGACTTATCGGAAGGTCACATAAGTTGACGGCATCATATAACATCTTCGCCTGGTTAAAATGGGCCGATCATGAGGGCAGTGCATAACCAGCTGATGGGTAGAAAGCTAGCTTGTCTCCTAGCCTAGAAGCAGTAAGAAAACCATGTTGGGTGCAGGAATAACCTGTAGGCAAGTAGGAAACATTTATAGGATTAAATCGGAAGAAAACTAGGATAGTTTTTGCCTTTCAGTCGTCTCAAATTTTTAGTGGAGTCCGTCAAAAAAACTTGAAGTTGTTATATCCAGATGCCGGTGCCGTGTTCCCTCATAAATTTTTTATTTACACAAAGCTGGTCTGACACTGTCCCCCATTTGTCAGTTCTGCGAAGAATCGGAGACTATTGAACATTATTTTTTCTCATGTCGTAACTACGCAGTAATTAGGAAAAGACTTCTAGCTATTCCGTCTGCGAAGCTATTCCGTTTGACAAGTTTAACCACAGAAACTGTTCTAAATTTTGGTGCCTCCAGTTTGGGAAATCGCCACATAGATGTATTTGATACGGTGTGCAATTTCATTCCAGACACTAAACGAATTTCAACATAAGACCCCCTTTGACAAATACTCAAAGATTAAAGAATAGTCGGGAAGTAATTTTCGAAGTGTCAATAAGTATGAGACATACATCCCAAAATAATCAGGTTTGGTACACACAGCTGTCTGGTCGGCTCCGAAAATCAAGGTATAAATGTTATATTAGTGATTATTTTATTGTTTTTTTCACTCTCTGAATCTGTTTTTTATAATGTCTTCCTTCTACATATTCTTCTTTTCTTTTTTGTAGTGTAGTTACCGTCTTTAAGATATTATGTTTACTTGGCCAATGCCAAGTAAACATAATATTAGTAAACATATATTAGTAAACATACATTATATAAGTAAACATATATTATTATTATTATTATTATTATTATATTCATTTTAGCAATAAACTACAAATTCATTTCTTTGCGAACTGCTTGTCGCAAAACGTTTTTGCAGGGTAAATCGATATGGGCTCGTTACAAAGCATGATTTCGGTGCCAATACTGTCCACCGTATCGTCATTAATGAAACAGGAGATGGTGCATGTATAATTAAGGCACACACACTAGGACTAATGACGGTGCTACATTTCCATTTTACACACACGCACGCGCATGTGCACGCTTTACCTGACTAGACTGAGTGCACTTCGCTGCATAACATGACGGCGTTGCGGCAATGTCGACCAAATTTAGAAAATACGTTTGGGGGTCGGCGATTCAAGCTGGACATGCTCCCAGCAATATATTTTCGTTTTCTTATCTTTTAGATGCGGAAGCATCTTATACTCGCGCCTTGTAGTGCGCCGTCCGCACCGCTTCTCGAACATTCGACAGCTGACGCGCGCGCATGCGCCGTCGCGCCGTCGCCCACCATCTGTGCCGCGCGCGCTTCTCCTTCGAGAACATTCGACAGCTGACAGCGCATGCGCCGTCGCGCCGTCGCCATCTGTGCCGCGCGCGCGCTTCTCCTTCGAGAACATTCGACAGCTGACAGCGCATGCGCCGTCGCGCTGTATATATACTCAAGGTCGGCGCTCGCTCGCTCAGTTGCCGCTCGTCCGTTGGTTTGTACGGCGCGTCGACGTCCGAAGTCGCCGTGAAATGAATGCCAACGAATCCACAAACACAATGATCGACGTCCCTTCGACCAGCGCCGCCCTTTCGCATACGTGTGTACGTGTTCACTCATTTAAAACCCCCTCCTACAACCACGTTAACCAATTTAGCCATCGACCCAAGTAAGTCGCAATTTAACACCCCATTTCACAACCACGTTAACCAATTTAGCCATCGACCCAAGTAAGTCGCACTTTAACACCCCGTTAACCAATTATATGCTCCGCATCCTCCTCAGTGTTCCCCCGAGGGAAGCTGCGGGCAATTTTTTTTATTTGTATACACCTACCTGAGCAGACACTGATTAGAAAACCGATTGCCATCATCGGCGAGAACATAATTGTTACTCGGATGATGGCATCGGGTGGACGACTGATCATATCCCGTCACTTCCACCTTGCGCATACCGTATCTACCTCTCACACTTACGCAAGACGAAGCTTCAGTCAAATTAATTCACCCAAATGACAGTCCAACAAATACCGATCGACCCTCAGAAACACAAGCAGCACAAGCCCACGTAATATGTACGCCGCAATGCTATGGTTGTGCATGAAACAGGTATTCACAAATGTGGCCTTTATTTCACGCTCGTGCAGCTCGTTATCATTGCTTATAGATTTGGTGCAAACACTTCAAGATATTTGGTGTTATCTACTGAGCACCGTGGTGAAGTTCCATTAGCCCATCAGCGTGTAAACACTGCGACTTCACAGGAACTACCAAAAGCGGCAGCGACTTGCACTTGAATCACTTTTAGGGGCGAAGCTCCTTAGGGCGTGGGCTGTGCGTCCCCTGTAGGCTGTATGTAGCCACCTCTAGTTTAGTTCTTGCAGTGTTCACTAGATGGCGGTACCGTCCCTTGTATGTAGCCACCTCTAGTTTAGTTCTTGCAGTGTTCACTAGATGGCGGTACCGTCTCCTGTATGTAGCCACCTCTCGTTTAGTTCTTGTAGTGTTTACTAGATGGTGGTACTTGTAGCTGATGATGAAAAGATGCAAGATGTTATAAACTAGAAAGCGGTACTTGTAGTTGATGAAAGACGCGAGATCTTATAAAATAGGAATGATGTCACATATGGCGCGTGTCATTGGTTGAAGGCAATCGTTCGATTTAGTGCGGCGACGTACGCTAGGGGGAGCGATATAATAAAATCGAGTGGGCAAAATGTACAGAGGATTCATGGTTTACCAGGTTTACCTCCGGAGCTTCGCCCACTCATAATCATTCACTTCGTGGATATGGCGGAATTTTTTATAACTGTCTCTTACGCAACGTGGCTACGTCCCCACGTGCCGAGGCAGTTCTCGCCATTGCACACAGCTAATGGACAAAACCAACACGCACCGCGGAGAAAAAAAACCACCACAACATACTGTTACTACAGCTGTAACCACCATAAAGTTTCTAGCAAGCGAGTGAGAAACTCCACAACCTGAACCGTCGAAAAAAGCTTTAAGCTAAACGTTTCTGACACCACTTCATAATACACTTCGAGCCAAGTAAAGTCGGTTTTAAGCGGCTATATGAGTGAATAGAGCCATTTTCCCTTCAAAACGCTCGGTTCACCGGGTGGCAGCAACGCCAGCCGGGTCCCTCCTTTCTTTCTGGTCCTTCATGCTCTCGGTAGCAACGTTGGTCGGTAATCTCTAGGGCTCTTTTAAACAGCAGAGGACAGCACAGAAAAATGCAAATACGAACAGGGTGGCCAAACCTGGATCACCGTGGGGCCAAGGCGCTGTTTCGTAGGACAAATGACCAATCAACGAGCTCAATAGTTCGCCAAGTTGCGCATGGGCATGCTAGCATGCCCATGACGCAAACTGGCGTCAATGCGCCTTGGAGGGGGATTGGGAAGACGCGGGATAGTGTTTCGAAAGGAAGGACCTGCGCGGCGCGCGGACCTCTACTGTGGTACGTCACAGCATGACGTCACTGGTGCACGTGCAAACTGCCGGTGGCTGAGTGGGGTGCAGTCGCTCGGTGCTTGAGGCAAGTTTTTTTTTCTTTTTGAAAGCTTAATATTCATCTCACAGGGGTAACATTAGCTGTGGTAAGTGTTAGATATCATCTAGGTGTGTGGTAAAGCGCGTGACGGAATATTCTCCACGCTGGCTGCAGCTGTTCATCTCGTAGAAGTTAACGCACGTGGTGGCCTGTGCGAGGAATAGTGGCATCTTCGAAAATGTGCAGTGTTGGCTGTGGCGTGTAGTGTGCGTTGAAAGGCATCGACAGTACTAGTTCACCTTTACGAACGGTGTAACTGGGAATATTGTGCGTGGCGTGCGAAGTGTGAATAACGGGATGCGCTCTGTTTGCGAAAACACTGGCATGGGCCTTTTCCTAGTCCGAACAGCACCCGAAGTGGAGATCATCGAAATATAAACTGGTGGCTCTTGGACTTCGAAATTGTTCTCTGCATGCCGGTAGGGAGTCTCTGAGGCCTGCATTTCCACCTCTCATTTGGGAAAACATTTGCATGTTTGCGGCACCAGATGTCACTTGTTCCACACATGTCGTCACGTTTTGACCACCGAAAATCATGGCGGGCGCCGTGCGCGTGCCCCCTCGAGGCCGGTGCGCATGCACAGACTACCTTCCTGGAAAAGGCTTATTCGTTGTGGGCTGGTTGCAGTAACCGGCTGTCGTTGGAACTTTACGATTTGACATTTTAGTCAAGGTAAAAATGCATTTGACGCGATCGTCTGCGAGTGGGTACATCTCAGCGTATGCGCGGCGGGCATAAAAATAAATGTGCATGATCTCTGGGTGATGTATACGACTAGCAATGAACTATAAGCATGTTGTAGCGTTGCCGAGTCTGCATATATGCTTCATCACGGCTATAACTTGTATTATCGGATACCTGATACGTGTTAATAGAAACAGCGGAGATTTTCCTTTCTAAACTAGAAGTTTTCGTTTCTAAACCAGAAGTTGAACCAGAAGTTCTCAGGGGTGATTTTACGGTGAACACACAATGTTGCTAGAGACCGTCAGGCTCTGGCGAAACCATCTACAACGAAAACATGTTATAGGTTTCATATTTCAGTTTCATTTTGAAATAAAATCACGTTTTAGTGGTCTGCACCGGGTTAGCGCACTTCAAATAACCCGCCTCACTGAAGCGGACCGACCGGAGCGACTCACGTCACTACTGTTGCCGTGCACAAGGTTGCCTGACTTTACTGCACTAGTAGTGCAAGGTAACTGTGCCAGATAATATTATATATTATCAAGTTATCGGGTTTTACATCACATAAACTTTCACTGGGTTATTGAGAAACGGAGCGGAAGAATTTCACTTTAATTCTCACGAGTATATGTTAACCTAAACCTAACGCACGGCAAGAAATGTTTCTTTTTTTTTATTCACCTCCAATCATACTTTTTCGCAATGCGTGAAAATCTTATCCATCACGTCATGCACAGCAGCTGAAAACCATGCTGCCGCCAATGCTGTACCTCGTTTAAAACTGCATTGCACATACCACGATAAAAATTGAATAAGTTTACATCAATGCCATGCAAATATTTCTCAAAGTGCCAG
This sequence comes from Rhipicephalus annulatus, assembly GCA_013436015.1. Classification (NCBI taxonomy): domain Eukaryota; kingdom Metazoa; phylum Arthropoda; class Arachnida; order Ixodida; family Ixodidae; genus Rhipicephalus; species Rhipicephalus annulatus. The sequence continues at coordinate 97,152 of WOVY01001102.1, read as the reverse complement.
TCACCGTGTACAATCAAAACGTTCGCTTTCGAAAAAGATGAGATTTTTTTTTGTGGCTGCCATCTACGTGGGTGAAGCCCAATGCGTGCTAGTCGCGTCTCTCAGTATTCTTAATAAAGTTTCTCCATCCATTTGTATACGACGAGCAAATTTCCACACTATGAGCAGGGCCCTTCCGTGACCACCTTCTTTCAAAAGCTGTGACTTTAGAACGTGGTAATTCAGATATTTCTGTCAAAGTAATGCAGACACGCAGCGCTGCTATGCAGAGAAATGCCGCCGGCGGAACTTTCTTGCCAACCAGGACCTGCTCCGAGAGAGCAGGGGCGGCACCAGGGGGGGGGGAAGGGTGGGCTGGACCCCCCCCCCCAAAATTCTCGCCTGCCCCCCTATGCCCACCCAAGTGCCCGGAAGCATATATTGAAAACCTAGTAGGAGCAGAGCTAGCAACCGACGGCTTGCCCCCCCGGAGGAACTCACTTTTCGTGGTTGCCCCCCCAGTAAAAACATCCTGGCGCCGCCCCTGCGAGAGAGGGTATGGTGGGCAGGGTTCCCGCACTGACGTCACACTGTTTACAAGCAGGGAGAGGTATATTTTCAGAAAATGTGATCACCTCGGTGTACTGCACGAATCGGCGAGCTTGTTTGGGGGTGAAGAAAAAGTCGGCGCCTGCTTACTGGCCCTTTTGAAATAACGTGCTTTGTTGCTTTTTTAAAGGGACACTAAATGCAACTTCTAAGTAGTTGATTCTTGAAATGGCCATCCAGAAACCAAGCAGTCTTACTTTTGTGTCAAAGAAGGACCTGTTTTGAAGTAAAATCACTTTTTAGTGGTCCGCACCAGGTTAGCGCACTTCAAATAACCCGCCTCACTGAAGTGGACCGACCGGAGCGACTCAGGTCGCTACTGTTGCCGTGCACAAGGTTGCCCGGCTTTACTGCACTAGTAGCAGCAAACCGAAAGCAGCGGTATCCAGAGCAGCAACAATGGCCATCCCGCCACTGGCTCCAACATTACAGACGTATTTTGGTTCAACTAGGCCCCACTAGCTGGGACCACCTGTCCAGTTTGACGACGCGAAAATTTAATTTTTGAACCACTTGTGCCACTTCGCGTTAGTAACGTCCGGTGGTTATTTTTTCGATTAATCAAACAGAAACGACCAAGCAGCATTTTATTGCGTCTGTCGATGCACGGAAGGTTCTTTATTTAGTGCAGCTAGATTGATCACTAGTGATTTATTGTAGGCGGTCCTTCTGATGTCATCGGGATCATTTTGAGAACGTCCTACTGCGACGCATGTGTTCTTGTGCATTTACCTAAATTTCTCGGTAAGTAGAGCACTGTCGTTGATAATATTGTTTTAGATGTTGTCATACATTGAGTTTTTACTCTAACGTGAATTGTTATTTGACTTCAATGTCCATTTATTGAAGCGTTTCACGCCTTTTTATTGCTAAGCTCTGCGGTATCAAGGAAAGCAGAAGGCATCGCTTTCCGAAAGATGCGAACTTGATCTATACTTATTTAAGATATTTCTTCCAGCTGACACATGTAGAACAACTCAATCAGAGAGGAATGTTTTTAATGCCATATACCATGGGAATGCCATAGGGAATGTTTCTTACAGCAGCTTGAGTAACTTCATCTGCCTTGCACTTTGCGTACGAATAGACACTCCGAAAAGGTTTCAGTGGCGACACTGCTGATGGGCCATTAACGACCGCATTAGTGATTTTTAGTACTTCCTCTGTAGTCTGGAAACCTTCATTGAACTGACTAGATCCCTCTTCTTTAAAATTCCTAAAGAAGTTCTTTCGCCATCACTGCGATTCATTTACTGTAAGAGCACTGTCCACTTCCAGGACTTCCTTTAGATTGTCCATTCCCAAGTCTTGAACACTGCAGAAATTCCATTAAAACTTGATCTTTCGCTTGTGACTTTTTCAAGTTGTCAGTGTAGAAACGTTTTTTAGGAAACTACACCATCACAGCTGTGTCATAGTGGGGTTTCTTGATTATATAATAGGCTACCGTGAGTATAAGAAGACTCACCTTAGGTTGAAGGTGCTTAGTGAAATGATGAAAGTCCTGAAGCCAGATCCCCACTGATGTCATGACGACGTCATTCCCATGAAGAGAGCTGCTTCTAGTGGGCTTCTTACACACTCCTCAAGCACTGCCTTGTCTCTTATTATTAATAATAATATTAATAATAGAGGACGACTCGCGGGTAACAGAAATATGATGGAAAAAGTGCCTTTGACACGAATGCAAAACTGCATGACTTCTTTGTTCATGTTCACTGCCCAGAGTGCGATAGAGTCCACACCCGAAAGCCTCCTTTTCAGGGGTGAGGGGAACACTCTCTCCTGTCTGGGGCCGCCGAGCGGTGCAGACGCGCCACGGCGCCTCTCCTATTTCACGATGATCACGTGTTTTCCGGCACTGGCTCTGGGAGCGTTTCGCGGTAATAAGAACCTTTGTTTCTCCGTGTTGCTTGTGGTGTTTTTTTATTACCTCCTGGTTTGGCTGCCAGTGCTCTCACGTGCCCGTCGCCTCAACGTAGCGTAGTTTCTTCGCAAACAGCGCAAAAACAAGAAGACAGAAAAACATACGGACAGTGGAGTCCTGGAAATTCAAGCGCAGTTTTCCTGTGAGTTTGGAACTCGAAATAGGCAAACAAAACCCAATCCGGGTTATTCGTCTTCATCACAACGAAAAAAAGTGGCATAACAACTAATAGGTCACACAATTCATTTTATTATAAAAAGGCCGCGCATAGCTCTGTAATTTAAAATAAAATGTTGCAACAAAATTTGATTGATAATTAGGATATAGCGTCCCAAAACCATCATATGAACATGAGAGACGCCGTAGTGGAGGGCTCCGGAAATTTTGACCACCTGGGGTTCTTTAACCTGCGCCCAAAGCTGAGCACACGGGCCTACAGCATTTCCGCCCCCATTGGAAATAATTTGTGCAGCACCATGATTAGCAGCCCCGATTGAGCAATCTTCACCATTTCCATATAGATCTACGAATGTCCTTTTTTAAACGACTTATTTTCGCTACTTTTACAATTACGTCACATTTAAGAATTTATAACGAAATAACTATATGCAGTCATTTGTTTTTTTTTGTTTCCTGAGCGAACGACGTTTGTAGACCTATGAGACACATTTTAAACTTCAGTGTCTCAGTGGAAGTATTAAAATAAGGCCTCAAAATAATGGTCAGCCAAACAGATTCTTCGAAGATTTAAAGTTTGAGAATCTTTCAAAAAGTATGTTGTGCGTGACACAAACTAATACTTCCATAGGCAAATAGTACTCAGGGCGTAATATTGCGCAAAAATAAAACTGGCGTTCACAATGCGTTAATTGTTTTTTGTGATAAGCCTCCAATGTTGCCAAATCTGAAAGTGTCGGAAGTGTCTTTTTCCACCTGTAGTGAAACACATTTTTTGCTAAACATTCGTGATAATTATCGCATAACGAAAGTCAAATCCTTTTTAATGAGGCATTTTTGAGCCCATATCAAACTTTCGTGCTAAACAAAACGCAACAGATTTGCCGCAAAGGCGAAGCACTTAATGCAATAGCAATAAATTGAAGGTCACACGCAGAACAGCAAGCAGATCGAAACATGCTCCGCGTTTCTCACGCACAAATAACGCACGAAACGTACTCACAGGTACATATGAACACAAATAAGCGCCAGAATTGTTATTTTGTGTCTGAAAAGTGCGCACTTTTTGCAAATGGAGACTGTGCAACGATTACAGTGACCTTTGTGTGCCCGGTAACTAGAACAAAATCGCTCCGGCGAAACCCAAAGGCTAGCCAAGACGTACGATCCTCCCCGCTGCAAGATAAAGGCGCGCGATCGAGTGTCCTCCTCTTTATTTTTTACGTGGGGCAAAGTATGCGTGGGAGATGAGCGCGCGCCGCCGTGTCATGACTATGTGACGACGCGCACTCATTGCACAATCTTGCTGGTAATGCTGATAACACAATACCCCCCCCCCTCCGAGATGCCCGGCTCCAGTGGTAAGTGCATAAATAGCTTGCCGTTTGAGTGTTGAGGGATGTGCTCATCTGTAGCTCAGTAGTAATGCCTCGCACTCACGTCTCAGTGGTCCCAATTTCGATTCCGCACGTTCGAGTCTTTTTATGTATTTTTTTCTTTCTCGCGTGTTCGTATATATAAATATGTATACATATACGGTGAGTGACGGCGACGCCAACGCCCACGTTGATGTCAACGCCGGTGACAAAATCCAGCCAAGAGTGTCCATATATTTGCTATCGCAATAAAAGAAGTTATTCGGGACTCCCCCCCCCCCCCCCTATCTCTCAGTCTCATGTCAGTCCAGCGACAATTGTGAGTCCTGCTATAGCAACGCCTCGTGACGGAGGCTTGGTACAGAATGTGCGGTCGCGCTATGTCCGTCCGCAGTAGAGTTTACTTTAGCTTCTCCAGAAGCTTGCTCATTCGGAACTTATCCATATCTCTACGATTCTCTGTGACGCAGCAACGCGTAATAAATATTTTCTCAGACGTTGTTCGCCACTTTCACGTATTTCGCTCACGTACAACGTACATGAGTCAAAATAGTGCTAGTACGACGTTTCCCATAGGAATGTAGTCAGCTCACAAATGAGACGTCTCATAACCAAATGATATTTAGGGATAAAGACAAGCCATCGATTAAACAGGAAACTTTCAATCGTGCAAAAGGTTAATAAGTTGGACAAAGCCATTTCAGAACGCCCTAGTTTAGAACGCATGACCGAATGAACACACACACACACACACACGCGCGCGCGCGCACGCACACACACACACACACACACACACATACATATATATATATATATATATATATATATATATATATATATATATATATATATATATATATATATATATATGTATATATATATATATATTATGAGACCACGTCCGGTACGGCAGCAACCAGGTTATCCTTCTTTAATCCAGCCGCACGAGCCAGAGAGCCAGCCCGCGTGACATACGATGATGATCACTACAATGGTTTGGTCATGCAGATGAAGATGAAGTACATAGTCAGCGCTCACACTATTTTCCCCCCTTCGCGAAAGAGGGCAGCAAGTTAGAAAGGGTTGGGACGCCGAATATATCGTTTCAGTCGAGAGACGTGGGCGATCTCGGTGTGGCGGCGACGACGATCAGAAGCCGCGTTGACAGGAGCAACGCGATAGTTGACTTCAGATGTTCGTTCCAGGACGGTGTATGGACCGAGATACCGGTGAAGGAATTTTTCGCAGAGCCCAGGTACACGAACAGGTGTCCACAAAAGGACTTCGTCGCCTGGGCGGAACACAACAACTCGACGCTTCGCATCAATGTCGATTTTTCGCTTGTCCTGAATGGTAGCAGTGTTGGTGCGGGCGATTTCACGGCAGCGGGCGACGCGAGCGGCGAACTCTTCCGGGAGAGATGAAGATGGATTGGAAGATGTGGACAAAAAGGTGGTGTCCAGAACAAAAGTCGGTACACGGCCATACACGAGAAAAAAAGGGATAAAATTCGTGGTACGCTGTATGGCAGTGTTATATGCGAACGTGACAAAAAGGAAGTATTGTGTCCCAGTTTTTGTGATCTGGTTGCACGTACATAGAGATCATGTCGGACAAAGTTCGGTGAAAACGCTCAGTCAGACCGTTAGTTTCTGGGTGATACGCTGATGTGGTCTTGTGGATGGTGTTATAGGCCTTTAAGACTTCAGCAAGGACATGTGAAAGAAATGTCTTGCCACGGTCACTAAGGAGCACACGCGGTGCGCCATGTCGTAAAATAATGGCGCGAAGGAAAAAATCGGCTACTTCAGAGGTAGCACCAGATGAAAGAGCTGCCGTCTCCGCGTAGCGAGTAAGGTGGTCTACGGCAGTAACAATCCAGCGGTGACCGGCTGGCGTAAGCGGAAGAGGTCCGTATAAGTCTATGCCCACAAATTCAAAGGGGGTGGACGGGCACGGCAGTGGTTGCAGTGGCCCCGCGGGAAGAGACGTGATACGTTTTCGGTGCTGGCATGACGCGCAGGAAGCGACGTACTTGGCGACAGAAGTGGAGAGGCCAGGCCAAAAGCAGCGAGTCCTGAGGCGGTCGTAGGTCTTGTGGAACCCTAAGTGGCCAGCTGTCGCATCGTCATGAAACGCTTGTAGAACTTCCAGACGAAGTGAGCGAGGAATGACGGGAACCCATTTGTTACCGAGAGGATGGTAAATTTGCCGACATAATGTTCCCTCTTGAAGCTTGAAACGGGCAAGTTGTCGTCTTAGGCGGCTGTTTGGAGCACGCGATAAGCCAGTGAGCCGATCGATGATTGTGCGGCAGTAGGTATCGGCATGTTGGAGCGAGGCGAGATCTGTGGACGAAAGAAGGTCCGCCGAGGCAACTAACTGTTTCGAAGGAGCAGCCGTCTGTTTGGTCACTTTGGCAGGCGGTGACGAACAGATGGAAGGTGACACTTCGGCGCTTTGCGAGAGCGGGCAACGGGACAAAGCGTCAGCATCTTGGTGCTCTCGGCCCGACCTATATGTGACGCTGTAGTCATACTCTTGCAATCGTAGTACCCAACGGCCAAGGCGTCCCGACAAATTTTTGAGAGACGATAACCAACACAGAGCATGATGGTCAGTCACTATTGTGAAATGCCGGCCGTATAAGTAAGGACGTAACTTTTGGATGGACCACACGATGGCGAGACATTCTTGCTCAGTGATGCTGTAGTTTCGCTCAGCATGTGACAGAGTACGGCTCGCGTAGGCCACGACTTGTTCTTCGGAAGCTTGGTTCCACTGAAGAAGGACAGCACCGATGCCAAGTCCACTTGCGTCAGTGTGTAGCACAGTAGGTGCTGCAGGGTCGAAATGGCGAAGCACTGGTCGTGATGTGAGGCATCGCTTGAGGGTGTGAAAAGCGGCTTCGCAGTCATCCGACCAGACAAAGGGTGCGCTCGTGGTCAGAAGTTTGTGCAGAGGAGCCGCAATAGTAGCGAAATCACGTACAAAGCGGCGGAAATACGACGCTAAGCCAAGGAAGCTGCGGAGGTCTTTCTGTGTGGTTGGTGTAGGAAAGTGCAGCACCGCGGCAACCTTGTCGGGATCGGGCTCAACGCCATGTTTACTGACGACATGACCTAATACCTTGATGCTGTGACTGGCAAATCGACACTTCTTAGTGTTGAGCTGGAGACCGACCCTAGCTAAGCACGTGAGGACTTCGTCTAGCCGTTCCAGGTGCTGTGAGAAGCTCGACGAAAAAATGACAATGTCGTCCAGGTAGCAAAGGCAGGTCTTCCATTTTAATCCCCGCAGTACCGTGTCTATCATCCGTTCGAATGTGGCTGGGGCATTGCACAGGCCGAAAGGCATTACATTGAATTCAAAGAGCCCATCTGGCGTAGAAAACGCAGTCTTCTCTTTATCAGACTCGTGCATTGGAATCTGCCAATAACCGGAGCGCAAGTCGAGACTTGAAAAGTACTCGGCACCTTGTAAAGTATCAAGAGCGTCGTCAATGCGAGGCATTGGGTAGACGTCCTTACGAGTGATTTTGTTGAGTGATCTGTAATCAATGCAAAACCGTACCGAGCCATCCTTTTTTTTTCACTAGTACGACAGGAGAAGACCATGCGCTTGTCGAAGGCCTGATGACGTTGCGCGCGAGCATGTCGTTGACTTGTTCTTCTATAAGCTTGCGCTCAGAAGCCGACACACGGTAAGGGCGGCGGCGAATCACACGGGATCCGTCGGTGTTGATACGATGGGCGGTCACTGTTGTTTGACCCAGACCTTCGGAACAAACGTCAAAGCAAGTTTTGTGCTTCATTATTAACGCTAGCAAGGCATCCGTTTGCGTTGGGTTGAGATGTTCACACAATGTGGCCTTGAGAGCAGGAAATGCATCTTCCGCTGGCATACACTTTGAGAATGACGAAGCAGATGAACCAGTGACGACACAAAGCGGTGCTTCTTCAATAATGCTGGCAACAGTGGTCCCCTCAGGCAAAAGAAGCGGTTCTGGCGTCGTGTTGCAGGCCGTGATGCTTGCATAACCACGGGAGAACCGCACTAAACAAGATGCGATGGTGATCCCTCGAAAAATGCAGCGCTGGCAAGGAGCAACCAGAGCATCACCATCTAGAATGTCACGTGACTTGATCGTAAGGACACGTTCTCGTCCGGGAGGCAGGAGGAAATCCGCAGCTGTCACAAGGTTGGGCGACGAAAGGTCGGCAGCAGAAGAAAGCTCAGTGTCCGTAATACGAATGAGGGGCCGACCACACGAAATTACAGCAGACGCCGCTGACAAGAAGTCCCAGCCTAAGATTATCTGATGAGCGCACGAAGACAGCACAGCCAATTGTATGTGATGACGGATTCCATTGATGAGAATACGAGCAGTGCACAACCCGGTCGGGCGAATTGGACTGTCATTAGCACCGCATAACATGGGACCGGCATAAGGAGTTTGCACTTTACGCAGGCGAGAACACAATTCACGATCAATTACCGAAATTGCGGCTCCAGTGTCTATAAGGGCGTCAACAAAAACACCTTCCACAGAAACAGACAGTAAATTAGCTGGACGAGACGGAGGAGTTGTAGCGTTCCGACGACAAGCAGTTTCCCCTCCAAAAACTGCACCTTCTAGTTTTCCGAGTCCCGAGAGATCGGAGCGGGACGCAAGGGTGATGACGTACGCCGAAACGGTGACGGAGAACGACGGCGAGATGAACGAGAAGGATGAGGCCCAGCATGAGACCGTGGAGGGGAGGGCGACTGACGGAAGGTGGATGGATACGGTGCGGGATCGTATTCATCGGGTCTCGGGGAAAAGTCTCTCTCGTAAGCTGAGTAACCACGTCGTTCATCCTGCTGACGGCGGCGGCAGAAACGGGATATATGACCCCTTATGCCACAGTAGAAGCAGATGGGGCGGGGAGGACGCCATGTAGAATAGTGGCGTAGCCTTGGCGCTTGCGTTGTCATCGCAGCCACATGATCGCATCCGACGTCCGCAGGCACGGTTGGAACTGGTGCAGGGACCCGCGATGCAACTTCTGCGTACGAAGGCACTGGGAAGCGCACAGGAGACGGGGCATGTGCAGCGCTTGTCATTGATGCCAGTTCGTCCTTGATTATCTCTCGCAGGTTGGGAGGAGGTGTGTGGACAGACGCAACGGTAGGGTTGCCTGGAATAAGGCCGTGAAGTTCTTCTCTGACAATTGTGCGGATAAGGGCCCGCAATTCATGCTCTTTGGTAAAGCGAGCGTCGCAGGAGGCGTGTGGAAGGCGCATGGAATGAAGCGCGTCCAGGCGTTGGCATGTAGTGATGACGTCCCGGACGGTAGTCGGGTTCTGAATCACGAGAGCATTGAAGGCCACAGAGTTGATGCCTTTCAGTAGATGTCGGACGCGATCGGCCTCCGTCATGTCATTTTGTGCTCGGCGACAGAGAGCCAGAATATCTTCAATGTAGGACGTATACGATTCGTCGTCCCCTTGAATGCGGGTTGCGAGCTTCTGTTTCGCTACTACAGAACATCCTGCAGATGTGCCAAATACCTGACGGAGATGCCCCGTGAAGGCCGACCAATTGGAGAAGTCGCTCTCGTGGTTGTAATACCAGGTTTTAGCGACGCCATCGAGGTAAAAAGGAACGTAGCGCAGTTTGTGCGCCTCGTCCCAGTAATTACAAACGCTGGTTCGATCATAACTGTCGAGCCATTCTTCGACGTCTTCGTTGCGAAGGCCGGAAAATACCGGAGGGTCTCGATGAGAGGTACTCACGGTGTAGTGAAGCCTAAGTGGCTGAGAAGGAGCGGTTGCAGCAGTGGGCGGGTTGGGTTCTGCCATTGCTGTTGCTTGAGGACACAACCGTCGACCAGACCGGAGCTCCAGGGGTGACGGGTAGAGCAGGAGGACGTGGGAACCAAAGCACGCTCCACCACTTATGAGACCACGTCCGGTACGGCAGCAACCAGGTTATCCTTCTTTAATCCAGCCGCACGAGCCAGAGAGCCAGCCCGCGTGACATACGATGATGATCACTACAATGGTTTGGTCATGCAGATGAAGATGAAGTACATAGTCAGCGCTCACAATATATATATATATATATATATATATATATATATATATATATATATATATATATATATATATATATACGAGTGTGATCGATTCCTCAATAAAGTATAGTATATACGCAGCTTATCAGCTATTCAAGCGAAAATTACAAGCGCGAGAAATCAAACAAGCTTATCAGCGCAAATGACGAGAGCATGCATGCTGTAGAAGTGACAGTGGGGTGACAGCACACGCCATTTGTTGTTGGGCTAACTGTTGCACCTCATTCCTATAAGTTAGGAACTTAATGGGATTTACCTTATATCTGTAGCACGTACTGCTCGTTTATGGTGATTATGGTTTTGTAGTTTTGGGCCAACTGTTATCTTCAAGCTTAGTGGATCAGTGGTGAGTAGCGGGATATATATCCAATGTCTTAGGCACATACACCCGTTTATGATATGCCCACAACTAAGCGTGACCACGGATCCCGGACATGACAGGCTCGACCAGCAAAAAACAATGGCGGCATATCCACGGGGTGAATGATGGAGAGTGCGGCGAAGCATACGTCCGTCCATGCGTACGTCTGTGCGACCGTCCGTGCATCCATCCGCCCGTCCGTGCGTGCGTCTGTTCGTGCGTTCGTCCCTGCATTTGTCTATGCATCCGCCCTTGCGTCCGTCCATGCGTCCATCCGTCCGTGCAGCCATCCGCGCGTCCGTCCATGCATGTGTCAGTGTCCGTTCGTCTAACTAGTCAACACTCCAAGTACCACCATCTCGCATCTTTTCATCAAATATTCCGCATATAGAAGCACCGCCATCCAGCGGACATTCGAAGGGCCAAACGAGAGGTGGAACACGCACACTTCCTTACGGCTTGTGCGTCGTGTTTGCTTCCCACCTTTAACCACCTCGAGTTCATGATATATACTAGTTCATTGTATTCATGGCACTGCGGCTCAACGCTCGCTAAACCTTTCTACAACCAAGGAGGTTACGCCCAGCGAGTATAACGTAGCGACCCTTTCTTGTCAAATAAGGCTCAATGTACATGCCAATGGCTGCTAATGGAGAATGAGAGACAGGAAAACTCGGCTTTTAGTTAACGCGCACGCTGCGAATTTTTTATTGTTCAACATTGCACAGGAGAAATCTCCCACCGGCACCACCTTGCAGGTCACAACGTAAGACTGGTTACGCATTATGACTACGACGAGGGACAAACGGGTGCCGCTTTAAGGAACTTCACCCCTAAAAATTGCCCTGGGTGAATGCGTATAAGCTGAAGTAAGGTTGCAGAGGAAGAGCATATTTGTAGTGCTTGTTTCGGAAAAAGGATGAGGAAATCAGTTTCCAGATACTTTATTGCTTATCTCGGATTAGGCAAGGACACCACTTTGAGCGACCGAACTGCGTGATCCGGTCGACATTGAGCTGCAGCAGCATGCCCTACTGGCACAGCTTGCTTGTTTGTTTGCCTGCTTGATCCTTTCTTGTGGCTCTTACCCACTATGGGGGATTGACCAAGAAGCCGGCGGTTAATGTAAGTCAATAACATAGGGTTATCCAGGCAAGAGAAATATGATTACTTTGTTTTGACATGACGGTATTCTTTTGGCACAATGTATAAAAGGTGAAAGAAAAGAAATAATAGGATTTTTTGAGTAACTGAGGTGTAATCATTATATCAAATTCTTCTGAAAGTTAAGTCACTACAGTGTAATAATGAAATACTAAATGTAAGATTGCTGAGTGAAAATCGAGAGCTGATCAATGGCTCAGCAAGGTAATCTTCTTGTGTCGCATAGTGATTCGCAGAGGGCCCCAAAGACGTTCCTGTCGCTGAGCCCTAATGAAGCAGCCCCAAAGGACAAAATATTCGGAGTTGTAAGTGAAATTTATAGCTCTTTAAATAAAAATTTGAAACATTTTTTTATTTTTGAAATGGTGGCATGTGAGAAAAAAATGGCCGATATTTTCAGGTTCGTCACAGCTTGAGCACAGAGGGGATGGCATAAGACCAGTCCTGTTTAAGTAGAAATTAAGAGGTGGTACACGGCATCGTAATTTTGTTACGGAGACTTCCAATTTACGCGTGGGATACCATTTGTTATTCCATGCGAAGTGCAGGTGCGAGAAATCTGGATTCGGTATCGTAATCTCTGATGAGTCCTCAAGAAAGGAACGTTTTCTGAACCTCGCTGCTGTTACATAAGCTCTAAGAGGCATGACTGACACAATCGGAAGATCAAGGGATGCTCTCGTGAGTGACTGAGCCATCTCATTTATAAGTATGGCCTGGCATCATCATCATTCGCACTAGACGAATGTTAGCTGGGATCAACGATTTAAATGTATCTAGGGGTGCGATTCAGAATGACGCAAGCTTCTCCGCAGACTAGTTTGCTCCGAGCTTGCTCTGCAGTGGCTATGGCATGAAGACAGTGCGGGGAGCGTAATAGCAGCGTTGATAAAAATGGCTACAAGAACGCGCGTGGCGTTAGAAACGCATGTGGGACATTTGCAGCAGTTATCGAAAAATCACCGAGTGTAAACGCGTGAGCGTCGCCACTCAGTCAACATTTCAACAGTAAAGTGACGTCAGCGTGATTGCCACGCTATTTTTTTTTTTTGCCAACACAACCCGAGCCTCCCACAGGCGTGTTTGTGGGCGTTTGTCCACTTCCGGACAAGTTATTTTGTTCCATCCGCAGCATAGAAACTTCCACTCTCGAAAGCAGCAGGGGTGCACACGCAGAACTCTTGAGCTGCTCGTGTTGCTCCTATAAATATTGCAGATAAATAAATGGACAGGTGGCCACCAGGGGCGCTCGCATCATGGCAGCAACGCGGCTGTGATTGGCAACGTCGTGAGTGCAGTGAAATTGAATGTGAAACATCGTAGCTGCGTGGTTATATCACTTTCACTTCTGCGTGGGTGTGTGCATAGTTTGCGCGATAAAGCTGATAGATCAATCGTGCCGCTAGACGTGAGTACTGCTCCTTGGCAAAAGCAAACGTGGTGGGCGTACCCGATCTCCACCACGGGCGTCTGTCAATTATTTTGACTGATGCGTGAATTCGGATACTAACTCGTTGATTCTGAGAAGGCCCGAGTTCAACTCGGAACTGTGATCGTGCCGGTGTGACTGTCGAGCGTTTGATGCGGTGAACGCAAAGCGGCAGCTTCTATGCATATAAAATAATTTGCTGAGCTTACTCTACTTGTGCAAGGCTGGAGCCACGGATGAGCTTATGATAACCCCAATGTGGGAGGTGCCGAGTTTGATTCCGTCCCTGTGCCGGCCGGTAGCCACCGAATTCAAAGGCAGTGGGAGTAGTACCCGTACGTGAGTTTATGATTACCTAGCTTCTTGCAGCTTTTTAAGTTGGTCGTCTACTCATGTGCGTGATCGACTTCGAAGTGAAGACCGCATCAGCTCTGTCTCAAGATTGACTGAACTAATTGACTGAGGCTTAATGACCATTGCACGGAGCTGTCTTGTCTTCAATGATAAGACTTAGATTAAAATGCAATTATGTCTGGGGTAATTAGCAAGGCAAAAATAAGTACAAAGCAATCAAACATCTTCCTGATTAACAGGATAATTATTGTCATAATAGTAGTAAGAATTAATTAGAATGGTGTTTGTGGTAATAGTTAACGTCGCGATAATTAGCATAGTTAAGTTAGCTCATTACCTAGCATGTATTAGTTAGCCTGGTTCTAGCTTTACATGGCTTCAGCAGCTTGGTCTTAAGAAGTGGCGTAATTACCTGGACCTTACCATGGCTTGGCACAATAAGCTTGGTCATAGCATGTTTTGACTTAACTATAGCATACCGATCAGCCAAATAGCTAATTAGCTAGCTGCACGTGCTCGGGTGCCAGCAGGTGATGACAACAAAAACGACGCGCACCGGCCGAGCAGCGCGCTTGAATGTGCACGTTAACACGTGGTCTCTCTAGAGTGTACAGACCCATAGAGTTTCCCCCAATACTTACTAGAGGAAACTCTGGCGCTAGTGTCTATGGGAGTTGCAACACACGGCGCTTCAGCGAGCATGGGAATGATGGGTAGTGCACACATTTGTCTAATTTTTGTACTTCTGGCCTGCTTCGGGCTCCGTGTGTGTTCGTGTGGCTTGGAGCTGTTTTTTCACGAAAACATAAGTTAGCAAATGTCCACCGTTTGCGCTTCACAACCTTATTGTTTTAAGCTTACTATTTCGAATCAAGTCCCTAAGTTCAAAAGGATTCGTTCTTTCTTTCAAAACAAAACCGTAACCAGTAATAAACAAAGCCGCAAGTACGATTCGCCGCCCGCAAGTACGAAGACTAGGCAAATGTGTGTACTACCCATCACTCCCTTGGTCGCTGAACGATCGCAGCGCCAGAGTGCCCTCTAGTTAATTTTGGGAAACTCTATGTACAGACCGACACGTGGCTTCGGATTTAGCTGCGGTCGCGATGTTGTAAGACGCTCGGGCAGTACTGATCTCAAAGGCCACTGTGCTGATTTTTCTAAAACGGACTTAGTGCAAGCAATTAAAGCTTTAAAATAAATTTTAATACCCTTACCTTTAAAAAATATCATCACGAATAGTTTATCACACTTTTATTGCACTGGTGCACATCTCTCACTGGATGGACAAAAAAATGAAAGATGAAACCTCTGATTTGAAAAGACCGCCCAACTTAGTCGACCATCCTGAAAGCGGTGACTAGTTTCATCGTAACCAATGAAACGCAGCGTGCTGAGGGGTAGATTTGACTTTTTCATCCTGTTGGCTCTTTCATAAGGGGGTGTGTCGCCAGAGCTAGGGAATACCCTGAGTTTCGCGAAACTCGGCCCATCCTGCATGGAGCCCAAGTACTGCTGATGCCGACAACGATGATAAAAATGAACACACGGATAACGAATCAGTCACTTTCACAGCTGTCGAATGAATGGGTCGCAGGAAGTTTTCGAAGAGCTGGTATAACAGCCGTTACTTGATATGTGGGGTTTGACGTCCCAAAACCACCATATGATTATGAGAGACGCCGTAGTGGAGGGCTCCGGAAATTTCGACCACCTGAGGTTCTTTAACGTGCACCGAAATCTGAGCACACGAGCCTACAACATTTTCGCGTCCATCGGAAATGCAGTCGCCGCAGCCGGGATTCCATCCCGCGACCTGAAGATCAGCAGCCGAGTAGCTTGGCCACTAGACCACCACGGTGGGGTAACTGCCGTTAATTCCGCTTCAAATAAGGGTATATAATCTGGAAGGCGTAAGGAAAAATATCAGAATAATGAGAGAGAAAAAATTCCCGCATTTGCTTTCTTGCCATTCATAGATGCATTCATTGCAATTACTATATTAACCCCAAGTGAGACAGGTGTTGTTCTAATAAGCCAATCAAATACTTAGAGGGCAAAAGTTTAGCATTTGTTGGTAAGATATAATGAAATTTTGTTTGCACTTGGCCGATTGTTTTGTCAGATGGTATGATCTCGAATATATTAGCATATAAAGCATCTAGAAGTTTTTGAACAAACAGCTCTTGGAGTTTATGCACACGGGACCAATGCTCATTGAAAAAGATACTGGGCTCGGTAAAGAATACAAACTGCTGCCTCCTTAAAATGGATTCAGAAAATTTTAAATAGGTTTAAACTGTTAATACACAGAATCGGCAAGCAAGAGTGGGTATCCGAGCTTTTTGATACAAAGCATTGTTGGCTGTGAGTGTTGGCACACCTAAACAACTTCGGGGATCTTCCCGCTCTAAGATAATCAAGGTGTTTATTTTGTATGCTTGTCCACCAGAGAGTAGACCACATCCTATATCAAGAATCGGACGAACATACATGCAGTAAATCTTGATCAGCGTATCCCTGCGAAGACCGGAACGGAGCTAGCAAAGTCTACCTATCATCCTAACAGCACGTGTAGCCTTAATGTCATTATGTTCAATGTGATCACGCCAGCTCATATTTTGATCGTACAATACACGCAGATATTTAATACAGCCAACTTGGGGAAGTATTCCTTGGTGGTACTGGAAAGACATATTAACGGGCACGTCCAATAGAAAAACTATTATAGCACTTTTAGCTACGTTCACTTCCATCTGAATATCCTGAAACCAGGTTTCCAATGTTGTCAAATAAATGTTTAGAGTTGAATGTATTAAATGAATATCAAAGTCAGATGCGAAAAAATGCAATGCCATTTGTATACATAAATACATGTACCTTATCACTCAGTGGTATTGAACTAAACAAAATTTTTAATTAAACTGGCGAGAGAACAGAGCCTTGAGAAACATAAGCTGAGAAATATAAGCAAGTGCTTCCATGCTGAGAAATATAAGCAAGTGCTTCCGTTCGCATAAAAGAACTTCTATATTGACTAGCGCCGATATTCTCGTTGAACTGTAACTGTTCCTTCACTCACTCCCACAGTCGCATTGATCGTTATTCTAATATCGACTTTCCAGACCTTTAATTCATACTTATTTTGTGAAAGGTAGTATATAGACTAGATCGTCAGCCAAAATACCGTCTGTCCGCACCTATTGAGTGAGTCATCAAAGCGGTCATGAACCACGACAAGCTACGAGGGACAGATCCCCGGCTTCAGAAGCTTCACCTCTGAAAATGGGTAACTATTAGGGTACAAACACACTGGTGGCGCGCGGCCCTGCCCGGCGCCGCTCTCTGTTAGCGAGACGCCGCTTTTCTCTGTTTCTCCCGCCGAGCGTCGTGGAATTCCTATCGCCGACCCAATCGCTCACTGGAATACTTTATTGCGATAGAAATTATATGGACACGCTAGGCTAGATTTCACCGCCGGTATTGGCGTGGTCGTCAATGTCATGCACCGTATATATATATATATATATATATATATATATATATATATATATATATATATATATATATATATATATATATATATATGAAAACGCAAGGCAGAAAAAAAAACCAGAAAAAGAGACTCCGGCACGCGGAATCGAACGTGGTACCTCTGCTTCGTAAATGAGAGGCGTTAACCACTGAGCCACCCAGAGGTTTTTTTTTCTTTATTACCGGTTTTGCACAAGGTACACACAACAATATAAGTCACTGTAAACAGTAACATACAAACAGAAGTGATGACAAAACAGAGGTACCTCGTTGGAAGGTCAAACGGCAAGCTATTCATATCTAGCACTTACCGCTGTTGGCGGGCATCTCGGGGAGGGGGGACTATCGTGTTTTCAGCATTATCAGCAAGATGGTGCCGTCAGGGCGTGGCGGCTCTCATCTCTGACGCGTACTTTGGCCCGCCTAGAGAATAAGGAGTTGTACACTCGATCGCGCGCTCTTATCTTGCAGTAGGGAGAATCGTACGTCTTGGCTATAGCCTTTGAGCTTCGTCGGAACGATTCTGTTCTAGTTACCGGGCGCACAAAAGTCGCGGCGATCGTTGCACAGCTTCCGTTTGCGAAAAGGGCGTGCTTTTCAGACACAGCGAAGTAACAACTGAGATGCTTATTCGCGTTCATCTGTACCGGTGAGTACGTTTCGTGCGTCCTTTGTACGTGAGAAACGCGGGACACGTTTCGATCTGCTTGCCCTTCTGCACGTCACCTTCCAAATTGTTGCTATCGCGTTCATTGCTTCGCCTTTGTGGCAAAGCTGTGACTTTTTTGTATTTTGGTAGCCTGGTTAGTGGCCCTTTAAAGTCCCCAAAATACGGGGTGTTATAAAGAGGTGGCATTACAAGTAAGATGTAAACAGCGATGATCCGATTAACAATAAAGATGACTGGTGATGCGTTGTTGAAAAGTAGATGATGAGCCGATGTTGACAATGTCATATACTAAAGGTAATAAAGGAAAATGCGTAGCTGAATATATTAAGGTATAACTATGTGGCCAGACCAGTGCGCCCATGAGGTGGCATGACTGGTCTGAAAGACTGTTTTCGTGTGGCCTCTCATGAGGTCATGTGTTAAGGCAAACCGTGAAACAAGAACTACATTTCCGAATCCATGGCAACGTTTAATAAGTTGTGTGATCAATATCAACATGTTTGAATCTTGGTGCATTATCTCCTTCAGAAATGACCTATATACAAGATAGAGGATATGTTTTGTTTTTGTTTTAATGGTACCGTTTGTTGACAATTTGTGCAGATATCCCCACTCCCCCCGCCACTTTCATCTCCTTCCTTGTCTCGGCCCTTACAAAAATAAATGTCGCCAGCGGGGCCTGCTTGCGTAGTTGAGCTTGAGACACCTGCTATGGTAGACCAGCACTGGATAGGTGGCGTGCCGAAAAAGAGCACCTGGCGGAGAGTCGCGACACAGCTCAGCTGCTCGCGCCCAGACGACCACTGACCAGCCACAGTGTACCACTCAGAGAGTACGCGTATGCGCCGCTGCCGTGCTTCGTCCGGGAACGAATAGTTCTAAAACCATATCCGCCAGTAATACTGCACTATGGTTTTGAAAAATTACTTTGTCCGAAGGCTATTCTCACATAAAAACCACTAAAAAACGGAGATAAGCCCTGCAAATCTGACTGCGTCTGTGCAAATAGTATCGAAGGGACAGTGCTGTGCCGTGATGGCAGCTCCCTCGTCCTCATTTACTGGTTGTGTGCTGGGTTTTGGGCTAATTGTAATGCTGGCTGACATGCCCCAATTGATAATTCCGTGCTGTGACGACACCACGCTGCCAAAATTAGCAGTAAAAGAAAACGAAACAAAAACAGAGTAAGTGGTATCTGCGTCATATTTTTGCTAGCACCGTTTGTATGCCTTGTCCGCGGTATGTATGCACGGGGAAGTTGATCAAGCAAACCACCGTGGCAGCATAGGACGTGTGGTTTCGCGCTGCTATTCTTGAGGGCGCGGTATAGATTAGTGACTACGGGGGCTGCACTTCGATGGGGTGAGATATAAAAAGAAAACCCGTTCACCAAGATGTATGTGCGCATTGGAGAACGCCAAGCGCTCACAATGTTGATACGCACACTACAGCCTACCTCAAAATGATATCTTGTTTGGCACATGACAGCCTAGCATTTATCGATGTCGAACAGACACCTTCACTTTAGGGCGAGACAGGCAAGCGGAAAAACTGAAACTGTGATAGGCGAACTAAACGAGTGAAAATCGAAGACATTTGATACTTCACTAGCAAAGCGGAAATTCAGATGTTACTTAACCATTTTGGCAAGTGAGAAAAACGCTTACCGCATCGGCTGTCTACAGAAAGCTAAGCTTCGAGTAGTCCCCTGCTTTGTTCGTAACAGGAACTTTGTCTTTTGCACAAATTAAGTTCAACTGAAGCATCTCGGCATCGAGTGTTCACAGCGAGAGTATCTTTTGAAACAGCTCAGAGGCGTAGGTGAACGTGGCCCTGCACAAGTTTTGTGTGTAAGGCAGCTTTCCTTTACACGCAACTGTTTACAAAAAAAAAGACAACCTGCCTACCGTATTATACTCTTCACGCGGTGGCATCAGATGATTATTTTCGTGATGTGATGGATGGACGCATGAAAACTTTGCCAGTCATGAAGTGCACGACTCAACGCTCAGCGGGTCAGATAAAAAAAAGTTTACATATGCCGTATGTTGCATAATACGCTCGTTTTATTTCCGCCATAACGTCGTTTAAACTCTACTGTTTGGCCCTGGTTTTCACTGGTGGCTGTCTTCACAATTGAATAAGTATAGCAGACACGCGCCATTAGGTTTAGAAACGAGCGCGACAGCACTAGACAGGAGAGAGAGAGCAGTACTTTGCTCGCCTTACCGCTTGAATTCAAAGCTGCCTCCTCTTTCTACGTTCTCCTTTTCCTCTATAAGACCTCCCTCATTCTATATATAATTGCACTTGAATACGCAGCAGTACCGCCAGCGCCCTTTGGTTTTGTCACAGTGATGCGCGCACGGAGCGCTACTACTAGCCGCAACTCTCGTCTGCGGGAGAAGCTGAGAAGTGTGCGCTCTCACCACCAGGGTGGTCGTGGAAACTCTAGTGCTCGTTCCCTATATATAGGCCTACCATCCCGACGGGGGAGCGGCCCGGTGCTATCTAGTTGACGTCTTGGAGCGCCTCAATAGTGTTTTTTTTTTTCGTTCCAATCTACAACTAAAACCCTCCTATATACAACCTGCAGTGAATAGAATCAACGAGGTATACATCAATTTATTGCGTTATGGTTAAAGAGGACATTCCGCCGAAATTGCAGTGTCAGTGTTCTGAAAAATCATCATCTTGTGCGTGACCTAAAATCTAGACAGATGCAAATAAAAAATAATGAAAATGTCGCGATTCGAAGGAAGATCGAGACCAGGCCGTTCGCCACAAACCACACAGCCACGGGTCTGCTTCGCAATTATGTAAAAATAACTTCCTCTGCATGGAAATTCAAAGAAAATAACTTTCGTGCTTTACAAAAACACGCGTCCTGTATACAAGTTTCGCGGTGCAACATGTAACATCGCACTGATATTGCATGCCACAAGCGTCAATTGCAATCGGGCGTCATTATATGCGATTATCATGACATCTCGGTTTAAAGCCAGCCACACATTAAAAAAGGCACAGACGTCACTGGGTGTACTCCCTTAAGGCCACGTAGTGGGTGCATAGCAAGTTCGAAAACAATTCACGTGCATAATTGCTCGTGGTTTAAAGCATGTTATCAATTACACAGAATGCACCCATATGTGACTGCATCACTGACAAATGCCGCTTTCAACTTTATCGACTACATCTTACTAATCCACAACTTAAGCTTCTCGAGTAGGATCACGTAATATAATGTGTATCCTAAATGGTTGAAGTATGCGCAATAGCAAATAAAAATCAGTATCAAGTTCAACTGCAATAGGCAAAACTTATGGGTCCACCACTTTTTAAATACATATACGTTTCATAATTTTTTTACGGCGACGCTTTAAATTGCTACGCGATTCATAATTTCTTGTACTACTGAATTTTAGAACCTGTACCTGATGTGTTCCACATGAATTGGTCCCACCCGCTACTCACCAACAAAGCTCAACACAAAAAAAGAAACAAATATACCAATAAGCGATTAAGTGAACAGAAAAAGTGAGGGCATGAAGTTTTAAAGTAATAACAATGTAAATAAAGTAAATAATTGATTTAATTAACAAATATAGCTGCAAATGCATAAGCTGGCAGATCTATAAACACAAATTCGGCATATGACATTCTCCTAAAACAATTGCTACAGAATTAAGTCAAGGCGAAAGATGCACCGCCAATATAAGGGACAGGATGAGCAGTGAACCAGCAAATGCACATCATCTAGATGTCCCCGATGTCTTGCACTTGAAGCTTAGAAGGCGGGAGGCTCTGGATATGTCATTTAGAGCTTCGTAAGGCACGCGAATAGCCCCATCTGGCACTTCTAGGAAGTAAGCCTTGAGGTCAGCTCTCCGAACGAGGAACGTCTTACGTGGCAGCAGGAACTCCACTGTGGGGATGGTCTGCTACGTGGGGTTCTAAGGAACGGCAGAGGGAACCCGAGGAGCCACTTTCTGGCCTTTCGCTTTCGCCATGTTGTCATCTCCCGAGTCGAAGTACTTTTGCTCTTTGCTCTGTCGTTCCTGTAGGAAGAGGAATCTTCCGGGCCTCGTGTTTGGTGGGTTTTTGAATTTCGCATCCTCCTCTAGTTCCCCTTTCTGCGGCGGAAAGCAGAGCTGGAAGAAGTTGTTGAGGACGTGCGTGCGAAAGTCTTTACAGAAATTGAGCATCTTGAATATCAGGTGAACGCCGACGGTCGATAAGAAAATTCTCATGGCGACCATCACGTTCACAATGGTCACCGTGGTGTGTGGGGACTCTATGAAGTGAAGTCTCTGAGTAGATGTCCAACAGGCAATGATTGCCATGGCCCAGGTTGCAGCACGGCTGGAAGCCACTCAGGAAAGTCTGCTGGGTTTAGGAGACGCTTGACTAACTCAGCTTCCCGAAATTGATGTGGTGCTGCTCGGGGCACAACCACTGAAGTATCTTGAACGAGTGCATTAGCTGCATGTCGGACGTGATGAAAGGCAGACATCTCGGCGGAGAGGCCATGGTCAGCAGCATTGCAGCGCCTTCGCATTGGTCAAAATAGACGGCCGACAAGAACCCGCACCTTACGTAGATTGTGGCGTTGAAACAGGGGGCGTTTGCGGCCCTGGTCATGCGCACCACGTTGTGGATGTACTTGTGGTAGATCATGATTCAAAATCACTTGTTAGTCGACAGGGCGGATCAGTTGCCGAACCGGCGCGTGGCGTACTTGCGCTGGAGGCCACTCCATTATATAGCAGTGTGGACGCTTTCCTTGAAACACCAGTTGTGTTCGCGACATGTCAACCAGCATCTTTAACAGCGGAGCTTGACTGCTTCCAGGATAGACGCTGCGATAGTGACAATTCCAGGAACTGAGTCTTGCCGGCCGTCGAACAGCACGTTGCTCGGTTGACGCGTCCGTTGAAATCTCGACGATCGAAATGACAGCGAGGAGAATGGAAACCAGACTGACCGCTGCAAGATGTGGCAGCGGGTGAGCGCTCTTTTTCTTTCTTCCGCGTGCCAGCCCTCGAGGCCCTTGCTCGTGCAATGCACGTGTACGCCTTCTTTATCTATTTCAGTCTGATCGCAAGCTTGAGAGAGACTTCTGCAGGAATACGCAGTGATGCACCAATGCGGATATTCATATAAAGAGGCACGCGACATGGAATTTCGTAACACGACATGGAATTTCGTGCCGCTGTGGTACTGTTTTTTTATTTGTTTAAAAATAGGTCCAAACTTTTTACTTATAGTTGGGCTGATATAATGAATAATTTTAAGGTACACGCGAATACAAGCCAGTTACCCGCAAGCGGATATCACTTTTTCCGTGCACTGATTTCACCATTGCGTTAATTGCGGGCGCACAGTCATCTATGAGCAACCATTGAGCATCTGGCGTTGCATGTCGCCTATCATGAAAATTACACAGAAATAATGTTGACATGGCAGAATGCGGTTTTTAAGAGGTAAAAAATGATACAGAATCAAAAGATTAAGTATTCTACGTGATGCTCTCTTAGTATACATAATGAAAACCTACAAGTGTAATAGCAAATACAATTAGCATGTACTTTATTCAAAAGTTTAAATATGGGCACATTCTTTAAGTACACAATGTAATGATATTTTTGGGCGCTATATTTTGAAATGCTCCATCTTTTGCTTGTTTGTGGCAGTATGGACAGATGGGTGGCCTTTGAAACGCTGGAAATCAAAATGACAAACTATTAGAATGCCTAGAATTAGAACACCGAAAATTCAAAAAGGCCGAATATACAAGAAACCGAAAGGCTAAAATGCCGAAAAATAAAAAAGTCAAAACATCTAAAATGACAAAACATAAAAATGTCTGTATAAGCGATTTACAGCGGAAGATGGAGTAGGCTTGCCGAAATAAAAACTTCTATTATTCTAAAACGTCTTAATATTTTATTAATCACTAAAGTAATGGCCGATACCCCACAGTGGGTATAATAGCGAAGAAGTACAAAAACAAGGTTCCACCGGCGTTGTACGATAAGTATACTACTTCACCCTCAATTCATATTATCATTGCCTTTTTACATTCGGTTGAAGCCTTCGAACAAAAAGAAAAAAAATATTTTTGTGTGTATCCATAATCACAACATATATAGCACATATAAGCATCCTGGAAGAAATCTACAGGGGATCAACTGCTACCATAGTGCTTCATAAAGGAAGCAACAGAATACCAATCAAGAAGGGTGTAAGGCAGGGGGACACAATTTCCCCAATGCTATTTACCGCATGCTTACAGGAGGTTTTCAGAAGCCTAGAATGGAAACAGTTAGGGATAAGAGTTAATGGAGAGTACCTTATTAACCTGCGCTTCGCCGATGACATTGCATTGCTGAGTAACTCAGGGGACGAATTGCAACTCATGATTACGGAGTTAGACAAGGAGAGCAGAAGGGTGGGTCTTAAAATTCATCTGCAGAAAACGAAAGTAATGTACAACAACCTCGAAAAAGAGCAGCGCTTCGAGATAGGTAATAGTGCACTTGAAGTTGTAAAAGAGTATGTCTACTTAGGGCAGGTAATAACCGCAGAGCCTAACCACGAGATTGAAGTAACTAGAAGATTAAGAATGGGGTGGAGCACATTCGGCAAGTACTCAAAAATTATGACAGGTAGATTGCCACTATCTCTCAAGAGGAAGGTATATAACAGCTGTATCTTGCCGGTGCTTAGCTACGGAGCAGAAACCTGGAGACTTACAAAGAGGGTTCAGCTTAAATTGAGGACGACGCAGCGAGCAATGGAAAGAAAAATGGTAGGTGTAACCTTAAGAGACAAGAAGAGAAGAGAGTGGATTAGGGAACAAACGGGGGTTAATGATATCATAGTTGAAATCATGAAGAGGAAATGGACATGGGCCGAGCATGTAGCGCGTAGACAGGATAACCGCTGGTCATTAAGGGTAACTAACTGGATTCCCAGAGAAGGTAAGCAAGTTAGGGGAAGACAGAAGATTAGGTGGACAGATGAGATTAAGAAGTTTGCGGGTATAGTTTGGCAGCAGCAAGCACAGGACCGGGTTAACTGGTGGAACATTGGAGAGGCTTTTGTCCTGCAGTGGACGTAGTCAGACTGATGATGATGATGATGATGATGATGATGATGATGATGAATCATAACATAGTGATTCCGACTCATGTTTTTTGGACACAGGTTTTGTGCGATTCCTCGTAGAAAACCTGAAGTGCACAGAGCAACTACGAAGAGATTTTTTTGCGTAATCTTTAGTTGTTGTTCTGTGAGCGGCAGGATTACCCTCTAATCGCCCCCTCGATTTTGTCTTCCAGTCTAGCTTGCTTCCTTTTCATGTCAGCGATGGGCTGAGAGTGCATGATAGGTTTAGATCACTTCTACTCCAAACAACTTCTTTTAGAAGCTTACTTCTCGCCGACCAGCAAAGGGCCATCCAGCAGACCCACGAAGCGGCCGCCAGGTGCTCTCTGTCAGTCCCTACATGTGAGACGCCCGGTACAGGTTATGCGCGTTCTGAAGACAAAATAAAATTTTTATTTTAACAGCAATTACAGGGACATTCTCGGCTGGATTTTTCCGTCAGCGTCTACGTGGGCGTCACCGTGATTGGCCTATAAAAATATAAAAAATAATCCAGAAAAAGACTCCAGTGCACGGAATCTAATGTCTGACCTTTGCATTGTGACTGCGAGTCTTACTAGCCACTGAGCCATGAAGGAACACTTTTTTCAGCATCGAAACAGCAAGATATTTATATCTACCAATTACTGATGGCGATGGCCACCTATAGGGGGGACTATCGTGTTTTGAGCATCACCTGCGAGATAGCGCAATGAGCGCACGTCGCCGAAAGCCCCCGAACTTCGAAAAGTAGCGACACACTCCTCCTCCACTCTCGTTTCTACTCGGTCTCCTCTCCATCGCACTCTGTTTACAAACGTGGCACCACCTGCATTGCTCCTGTGTAGCAGACGCCCTTTTGCAGAGAGAGCGTTTGCTTGTCAAGCAGCGCGCTGAGAGCATTTGCTCCAGCCGTCTGACTCACCCTAAAGTTATCTTAACGAGTGTAACCATAGCTCTCTGCAATGCCATCTAAGGTAAAGAATATTGCAGCGTTGCTTAAGCACACAGATGAGTATATTATATGTCTTTATTAAGGATTAACCTGTGGTCACCACTGAAGACTGTGGCCGTAACACTGCGAGTCAATCGATCACAAAAGTGGCCGGTCAGCTGTCTCCTTCCTCAGCGCAAGAAGTGCGAGCGCGTGTCGCATGTGAGCAGGGTCCGGCGAGATGCTCATACCACGAAGGTCTCTGCGCGTTACAAGAATACCGCGTGCATGCGTGCCCTGGGCGCATGGTGATGGATGCTTTAGTTCAAAGGGGTCAAGATGTCGGGGCGACATGTGCAGAGAGAACTCGCCATGATTGCCAGTAGAAACAACAGCTCGCGTTTACGCATGACGTGGGACCGCGATATCGCGGAGGGCCAATTTTGATGTTTGGTGAGGCATCTAAGGCATTCACGTTAATAACGCGCCAGAAGGCGTACCCCATTTATAGTTCATACCTTCGAGTAGCTGTGGTTGTTTCGTTGAGTGGTTACACGCACCAAGAATATTCCGCAAATGTGCCTCGTGGACGCATCTGGCATACGAACTATATCGCTGAAAGAACGAGCTAGCGAATGAGCGAACAATAGCGTGCCACCGTAAGCAAATTCTTCTCAAGAGCACCAGCACTTCTACCGGCACTACCTTGGCGGTCAATATTCAATGTTCTTTATAAGGGGTGGTCAGTGAATGGTTGTGTAGCGCGAGCAGTTCGTTTTTAGGGGTGACACTCGTTAAGGCGTAAGTCTGTCCATCCTCCGTCGTTGTCGTACGTAGCCACCGGGATGCGAGATGGGAGATGACGGTACTTGGAGTGTTCACTAGATGGACACACAGACGGACGCATGGATGGATGTACAGACAGACTAGCAGACAGACGGACGGATGGATTGACGAACGCGAGGAGCGGGTATGTGCCTCAGGGGATGCAAGGTGGCGGTACTTGGAGTGTTCACTAGAAGGACACACGGACGGACAGACAGGCTATATAGAGGACAGGCGGACAAATGGACAGACGCATTACGTACGCACGGACAGATGAACGGATGGATGGTCACGCGCACGAACGGAAGCAAGAACGAACGGACGGACGCAAGCACGGACGTGCCGACGGATGCTTCGCCCCACACATCAGCATTCACTCCGTGGATATGCTGTGATTTTTCAATAAAAACTCGCTGCGACCAAGTCTGTTGTCGCAAATCGTTGCGCCCAACGGGTGGTATCATGAAGAGCTTTTGGCCGAGTCTAGACCGGTTCTGGTATCAGAAGCGCATGAGCCAACGAAGGCAACCAACAGGGATATCATTCTTGGGCAAAACGTATTTCACAGCACAATGCTCACGGAAGAAGCAGTGCGTATGCGCAAAATAGACGCGCTGCACACCAGCGCGCCCGCGCTTCGAGAGATATGACGGTAGTCAAGAGCGACTGTAAACTGGGGTGACCTAGAATAGGGGAACGTGCAAAGTGCCGCACGAATACATGGGAGGAGTGAGGGCTTTTTCGGTGCACTCCCGCGTCGCGTGGCTGCGGTGCCGGACCCGTGTAAAGCCCCTAAAACTTCGTAAAGTCGTACGTGGCGACGTACGTGGTTATTCACGTGCCCCCTCTCTTTTTCCCCTCCTCCGACCTCTCCGAGGCCAGCGCCGCGTCGGTATTGGCCAGATGCCGTCACGTGGGACCACTGGCAGAGTTCGTTTGTATACAATAGCTCGCGACTGCCATCTTTGCTGTGGAGGCGCGGACTCCTTGGGGCGCTGTGGATCTGTTTTGACGGATACAAACTTCTTCCGTGCG
Organism: Rhipicephalus annulatus; assembly: GCA_013436015.1. Classification (NCBI taxonomy): domain Eukaryota; kingdom Metazoa; phylum Arthropoda; class Arachnida; order Ixodida; family Ixodidae; genus Rhipicephalus; species Rhipicephalus annulatus. Next base: position 69,510 of record WOVY01001102.1, on the reverse strand, counting down.
CGCTGTTCTGTGAAATAGTTTTCACCCAAAAATGGCGTCGTTGTTCGTTGCCGTGAGTGGTTGTTTCGCTTTCTGCTGCCAGAACTAGTCTAGTGAAGGCCGAAAGCTCTTTATGATAACTCCCGTTAAGCGCATGCGAGTTGCGACAAAAGACATGGCTACGTAGAAACGGAAATGAGAACTTCCAGCTGAAATTTCCGAATCCACTTTGCGAAGTAAGCGTCACGTCTCTTATTATTAGTACGGTTCGATGTTTGCTAATTTCAATGCCTGCTCTATTACGCCGTAGATAAGTCGCAGTTAATTGTACAGGACGTCGTGATCTCTCACTAAGGGTTCATTAACACTTCTGTGGGGCTTTTTCTTGGTCAACAATACTTGCTTACACGTTGTCGTTACGCGCCGACTGGTTTGAGTTTGTGGTACTGGTTTGTGCGCTTGGGATGTACGGAGAAAGGCACTCGAAATTGTTATTGCAGAACTTCAGACATTTCGCGTCGGTGTTTTGAATAAACAAACTGGAGTGCAGCAACTAACATTATAGGATTGGTACTCTCTTTTGGATGTTCTTGCGTGCTCGTGTATTTCAGAGCGAATTGCTCACTGTGGCTCTTTTACGGTGACCGATCAGCATGCCTTCGAGTCATTGCGTGCGTGCATTGTATAGAAACATGTCACAAACTTGTGATTTCGCGTGATTATTTATTGTTTCATGTGAAGGTTTATACTCACGAGTGGAGGCACGCTGGTTCCTTGAGTTTATCGCATGTACCCATCACCGGGGATTGGCCTTGAATACATTTATACGCTAGCTCATTCTTTCAGCAATATAGTTCGTATGTGCGATACGTGCACAAGGCGCACTTCTGAAATATGATTGGTTCGTCTAACCACAAAACTACCACAGCTGCTCAAGTGTATCAGCTGTGCGCCTTCTGACACAATAAAAAGGCTTTAGATGCCTCACCCAACGCTATAATTGGCCGTCGGCGACATCGCCGTCCCGCGTTGACAGCGTCAACGCGTGTTGTGGCTTCCACTGCATGACAGTCACTGTGAATGGTCTCTGCGCACATTGTATACCTCTATATACGACAAAGCTTGCAACACACATGCGCTGAGTAAGGAAAGACAATCACATGACACCATCGGGCGCTAACACGTGTGCTAACAGAAAGGTAAGCCATAACAGTCGCACATGAACATTTGAGTGATGTTATTTACAGTGTAAAACTTATTAGGAGACTCCCTAAACGATAGGCCAAGAAAAAAGAGGTATTGTCGCTAATGATCACATTTTTGCGATGCGGACGAAGTTAACATCTAGTCACGGTGATACCGAGTGACTCGATCAAGGAGTCATCAGACGAACGCGTTGCGCGTTGGTGTGACACGTTAAGATAATTTTAGGGTGAGTTAGACGGCTGGCGCGAACGCTCTAAGCCCGCTCTAAGCAAGCGCTTCGGTCGCGAAATGGTGTCTGCGACGCAAGAGCAATGCAGGCGGCGCCACGTTCGAAAAGAGAGGGCGAAGGAGAGGAGACCGAGGAAAAACGAGAGCGTAGGAGAAGAGTGCCGCTAATTTACGAAGTTCTAGCGGCATTATTTTTTCCTTCTTCCTCCTCACTTCCGCGGCGCCTCCTCGCTCATTTTTTTTTACTCTCCCTATCTGTGATGACAAGCCGTGAGCCGGCAGCTAACAGGTGGGCGCGCGCGCTTCGACATGTCCATTTTTGTCTCGTTTTTCTCGCGACGCCACCGAAGTGGACAGCGTGCCGCTAGCTGCCGAGGTGAGGCACCGACGGGCGGGACGCTGCCACACCATGCTTCCCTCCAGTGTGTTTGTTTACTGGAAAAACGCAGCATGCAAAAAATATGCAGCATTTTTGCTTCGCATATGTTTCATATGTTTCAGGCTTCATATCCAGCGTTTTTTTTTTTGCGTTTTTCGGGCGTTTTGTACGCCGGCGTCACTCGACATCGACGCTGCCCGTGATGGTGGCCGAAACGTCCACTTCTGGGCGATTCAGATATCTGCAGCATCAGCGCCGACGCCGTAAGTGAGTGGATGGATGAAGGACCAATCAGCGCACAGCGCTGCCAGTAACTTCCGCTGTATAACAGCAACGTTGCTGCAGCCTGATTGGCTGCCGCCCGCCTCGTATCTATTAAGTCGTCGCCATGCTCTGTGTGACTTGAAAATTTTAACTGATGCTTGTATTTTATTTACCTTGTTCTTCAGATGCTTCGACAAGAAGCGGTCGGGATTTATACTAACCGTTTTCGAGCGCCATACTCAAGACCATCAGTAGGGTTAGCAGGGCGTCGGGTATTGGCTGAATACATGGCCTCAAAGATGTACAATTTCCAAACTCAAGGGTCGTATATGTGGAGTTTCTGGTTCTTCTTATTCACAAAATTTTCCGTGGTACTGTGATTTGTTTTTCTGTCCGCCAGGTGAGAGAGAGAGATAATAAAACATTAATTTATGACCGATGAAGGAATGTCGGTGAGTGGCATTTCTCAGTCAGGGATCCCATTGGCATGGCCCGCAGTCATCGCTCGTCTCACGAGGGCCTCTTGGGTCTTCGGATCCGAACTGGACAGAGCTGCCTCCCACCCTACAGTGTTGTGCTGTGCTCTCGGTTGTAGAGGTGGATTTTGTGGGCATTCCCATACCATGTGGTACAGAGTAGCTGTTTAGGTGTTTTAGTGACGCAGAACCTGTACTGTGGTGCGTACGTGTCGGAATCTATCTTGGACAGTATGTATGGATTGGGGTAAGACGAGGTCTGCAGGCGACGCCACGCTACTTGAGATTATTTACTGAGCTTAGGAGAAGAGTGCCCCGGGGGTGGAAGTTTCCGTCTTTCGAGTTTTTGATGTTCTAAAATATTTGTCTATGTTAGGAATGGGTCCATACGCAAAGCCGAGGGTGGGTGCAATATGCCAGGCTCGGAGGTCCGGAAGAGTAATTCTCGGGCCGAGGCATGGGCGAGCTCATTGCCTCTAACTCTGCAGAGGCCGGGTATCCATATCAGCTGTTTCCATTCACCCTCTGAGCGTGAGGACAAGAGTTGGGTTAAGAAGTCGATGTGCAATGGGGCCAATGTAGCCTCTACAAAATTTAGGTAGGCTGCTTTTGAATCTGTTAGAACGAAGGTGGACCTTGGGTTTCGTAGGGCGAGGATGATTCCTGCTTCTTCCACACTAGTTGTGTGAATGGCAAATATACAGCAAGCGTCATTTATTGTGGAAAACAGGTTGATTGTATAACAGACACAACTAGTATGTCCGCCAGGTGAGGTGATTTGTTTTCTGACGCCAGGTGAGGCGCCACCTGGCGTCGAGCGTAGACGCACGTTTCCATCACTCCACTCTTTTCGTCTCTAATTTTGCCGATTTTTTGAGTCGCACCTTCATGAACAAGCGCCGACCGGGTGTATGAAGTCGTGTGGACCAGCGGGAACCCGAACTCTGAGTAGAGGACCACTTCGGGCGAATTTAGAAGACATTTTTTTGTGCCCGTGAGGAGCGCCCTTCGCTGGGCCTAACGTCAACTTCGCCTTCAACAGGGGAAGCGGTAGGCCTAGCCCAAGCCTCTGCAAAGCCGCCAGTCAAGATTGAACTTTCAGTGATTACGCAAGTGAACATTGCCATAAATGACTACCGCTATGCGTGTAGAAGTGAACGGCTGCGAAATTTTGACAGATGAGTGCACAAGATCGCAAGGCTGGAAAATTGCCGGCGAGAAAGTCAGGCTCAAAGGCGCGGACAAGCCAAGCCTAAACCCCGTACTTCGAGCGAGCTAAGAGGGCGCAGAGGCCACGGCTGGTGAACAGCCGGGGCAACCACCTCAATGATGGCGCCACAAGCAGCGATACGTGTACCTCAAGAGCTAAACGTATAAACAAATGCAAATTATTGAAGGGCGCTCGCATGCCAGATTTGCCGCGTGGAGACATAAAGATTGTGTGTCGACCGAGAGGCGGGCTCCACGTGAGCGATGTGACCCGTGTTGAACTAAGTCGTGCGATTGCGGTGGCGGCACAGATCTCCGCAAATGAAGCAAATGAATACGTCGTGTACCATAACCTCCAGAAGAATATCGTCATGGTGAGCAGCTCCAAGAGAGAGTACGCCGAGCGCTACTTTTTTGTAGGGACAATTGATATACGCGGCAAGGCGCATCAATCACTTACGAAGCACTTAGGAAGCGGCCCTCCACGGCACGGTGAAGGGCGTCATAAGGGCCATCCTGCTCGAGGACACGGCCCAAGAGATTCAGGACAACGTTGTAGACAAGCATAACCGAATAGCCTTACAGGCAAACCGAGTCGGTTAGATCCGATCGGTCGTCATTGCTTTCGAAGGGTTCAAAGTACCCAACTACGTGTGATGCGGCAACCTGCCCACAGAGTGCACGTTGCACAGAAAACAAATCGATATATGCTCTGCGTGTGGAAGAATGAACCATAGAATGGACGTGTGCCCGGATCCTTTAGGCAAGCTCTCCCAGGAACGTGGAATCTCGAACCCCACGGAACATCACAAATGCATCCCAAAGTGTGGCCTGTGCGGAGACAATAATCTGACCCCAGACAGGGCCTGCAAGGCACGCTTTAAAATGCCTCACAATATCTGCCGGCGATGCTGGGAACGGCACCAAGCGGAGGAGCAATACGACGCCGCGAGACAGAACCGAGACAAGAAAGGTCTTGCAGGTGGACCCCGCCGTAGCACCTCCGAACAACGAGACCGGTCACAAACGCCGGACTGCAGCAGCAACAACAGTGGTGGCGGAAATGGCCGCCGGAGCCGCTCCCTATCAAAGCCACGATCCGGTGGTGGTAAAGGCGGTGGAAACCGCCGCTGGGAGACGACGAATAGGACCACCTCGGTGTCCTGGGCTGGTTCGAAACCCTCGACCGTCTCGCGCTGCCAGACCAGTTCGAGCTCCAGGGCCAGTTCAAAGCCCCGGAACGAGTCAACCGAGCACCGTGGGATCGCCGAAAAAAAGGTGGGCTGGATCAACAGGTCTCCCATCATGCGAACCAGTGAAACCGAATCTTCGCCCTCTCCAAATGTCTTAACTCACAAGCGAATACGCAAAGGGACACTAGCGAAGTGACAGAGCCTAAGAAAATCATCGAGGGCCTAAATGCTCAGATAAAGGAGCAGAACACCCACATACGTGCGCCTATGAGCAAGATCGGAATGCTAGTGAGTAATGGCAGTTCGGCAAATACAAAACCCCAAAACAATACCATGGCAGCAAATAACGCCGGAGGCCTGAGCAAGGTGCCACGGAGGAAGCATCGAGGCACGCACCGCGTGGGATACTCGCCCTCGACCTGAAAGAAGCCTTTGCGAGGAACGTGTTGAAAATCTGAACAAAACTAGGTGCGGCCACAAGACATTTGGCTACATAAACGACTTTCTGTCAAACCGAAGGGCGCCAATCAGGATAGGGGAGGAAAAATCAGACCCTGTCGAGCTCAGCGATCGGGGCACCCCTCAGGGATTAGTCCTGTCGTCCATGCTCTTCAATCTGGCCCTCCTGCCCCTGCCCGATCTGCTCAAGCAAATCGAAGGTATGGAGCGTGCGTTCTATGCCGACATCACGTTGTGGACGGCTTAAGCCGGGTCCGATGCTTGGGCGAGGAAGCCTTGCAGCGGGAGGCGACGACCGTGCACTAGTATGCCAAGTCGTGTGGACTGGGCTGCGCTCCCCGAAAATCGGAGCTGCTCATGACACAGCCAGGAAAACCCAAGAGGGAGCCGCCGCCTAACATGAATATCACCATCGACGGAAAGGCTATCAAACCATTAAAACAAATTAGGATTCTCGGTCTAGTGATAAAGAGTGACGGGAAGGCACAAGCCGCCATCACAAAGATGAAGAATACAACAGAACAGATTCTTATAGCATAATTCGAAGGGTATCTGACAGAAAGCGAGGCCTGAAAGAGGACGATGTCATGCGCTTTGTACGCGCGTTCGTCGTGTCATGGGTTACCTACTCCGCCCCGTATCTCAAACTGACGAGGGTCCATAGAGACACCCTTAATACGATTCTTTGCAAGGCAACGAAGCAAGCACTGGGCGTGCCAATATACTCGTCTACGCTAAGATTGCTAGACATGGGCATCTACAACACGGTAGAGGAGCTCATCGAAGCCCACCTCTCTAATCAGAGAATCCAGCTCAGTCACACGGAGCACGGACGAGCTGTCCTGCGCAAGATAGGATGGCAGATCGAGCCAGTAAGCATCAAGGCGGCCCTTCTAGAGGACTGGAAGACAACTAAAAACAAACCCTTTCTCCGAAACATAACACCAGGCAAGGACGACGAGAGGCGCACCGCGCGGGCCAACGCCATGACCCGGAAGCTGGAAGAGAACGCCCGGGTCATGTACGCGGACGCCTCGCTCCAAAAACACAGTGATCGTGTGGCGGTGGTCGTTACATACATTGACAGGCTAATCGGCAGTGCGTCCCTGAAGACAACAGACCCGAAATTGCCGAGGAAGCGGCCGTGGCCCTCACACTCGTACAGCCGAGCGTAGACGCGGTGGTCACCGACTCAAAGGTAGTTTGTAGAAGCTTCCGGTAAACTCATCCGTGGCACGAGCCATCATATCCAAGTGCAAGCTTCCGGAAAGAGCCGTAGAGCTCGTGTGGGTCCCGGCTCACTCGCAGGTAGCAGGCAACACCACTGCCGACTATCATGCTGGAGAAATCTCAATCCGGGCTGAGCATGAGCCGGAAAAGCTACCACACCCGGTTACCAGCTTTTGGGGCATTACCCAGATGTACCAAGAGGAAAGGTGCAAATTACCAAAACCGCACACCAACCTGACCAGAAAACAACACACGATATTGCGTCTAGCGCACGCGGGATCCCTTGCTCATCCCGTATTGCTGAACTGCATGAACACTGCGGAACACGACACGCTCTGTCCGTTTTGCAAAATAAAAAATGGCACCCTGCCGCACATCTTAGTGCAGTGCAGAGAACTTGACCCTCCCTCCACCTTCCCTTCTCGCTAACACCCCGTATCCCCAACCTCTTGAGCGATGGGAGACCATGTTGGGCCAGGAGCTGTTGGACACATGCGGGTCCCGCAACTAGGGAACCGCCCCGTCGGGTGCTGCACGCACTACTTACAGAGTTGGTCCCAATAATTGTTGATTCATCGTCAATTCCTCAGAACTGCAAATAGGACATGATGCCGATTTTAAGGAATAATCCTTGTTGCTTCATTGACAGACACTTCACACAGCTTTTGAGTTCTCGGGTTCATTCTCTTCGACACACTGTGCGACGTTCAGCTGACGCTGTCCTTGGCGCTTCTCATATGGTTTGCCACCCTCTCTCACGGTGTTGACGCAATCGCGCCGAAGGAAGCGGTGCCGGGCAAACGCTGGCAAAAACGCTGCATATATTTTGGCTTTTAGAGTATTTGGCACTGTTCTCATTAGGGAGAGCTGAAAGCCATCCCGGGGGCCTCACGCTTTATGAAGCCGTATCAACGAAAATTACTTGCCGAATACATTCACACTCCTGGCACGAAATGTGAACGACCTTCACCGTTCAACGTGTGTTTAGAAAAAGTGGGTAGCAATTTAGAGTACTATAGGTACTCTACGATGGGAGAGAATAAAGCCGTCCCGAGGGCGTTAAGGTTTTAGAAAGAAATGTTCAACGATTTTGAGTACTTAGTACTCAACTATGGGAGAGCAATAAGCCGTCCCTAAACGCCAATCGGCAAGCTCTGGCCGATACCTGCAAAATTCTATTTTGCGACACCAAAGTTGGGTAACACATTATAGATTTGTGCTCTATTGAAAAGGACACATGCTGGTGTCACTGGTTTTTGGGCAAAAAACGTTGACTTCTTGTCAAATATCCAAAACGATTTTGACATCACTCTGCATCACCCTTAATGCTTTGAGTAGGGGCTTCGAACTTTTAGTTAATACTGCGTGCAGTGTTTGAGTTAGTAGCGAAAAAGTACTGATGGTTGCAACAGAATACACGTAGCACGACTCTTTCATACAGATCAAACACAGGCGAGCCACAAAATTGAGGGCGGCGATTGGATTAATGTTTGTATTTTGATTTTTCTTATAGGGAGTCGCAAAACACGGCCGTTGGCACTGTCACCAACCTGTTTTTACTTAACTACAGTGAGCTTAAGCGGAAAATTAACGTTTACTTTGACTCCAACACTACCGTTCTACATTAGTGGGACATTACGAGCACTGAACAGGTTTTTTCTGATCCAGGCATTTAACTGTATTAAACCGGCCGGTGAATCGAGTGCGATGCGTTTGCTAGAGAGAAGAATTAAGAAGGACCAACGATCTACTGGTGACAGAACAAAGCGCCCAAGAAAGGCAGGTTTACTAAATACTTTAATCGTACATCAATGGTACGCCGAGAGAACACATCGACGGCGGCGCGCCGACTTCTCAGCGCACACACGTCGCGTCAGCCGGAAATGGCTCTTGCCAATAAGAGCTCTGGCTAGGAGTGCTCTGGGAATCGTAAAAAAGGTCCACTGTATTTTGGCATCTTCGGCTGAGGTGCACTGGCACCATGATGGTGGAAGGGAAGTTACGCCAAATACCGCCCGAATTATACGTTCCGCTACGGGCCAAATGAACGTGTGAACAGTGTTGCCAGGTCGGACGAGGCGGCGTAGCCAAAAGCGAGAGTAGCTGCATTCCAAATGTAACCAAACGCATAAAATAGCTAAAATATTAGTAGCCAAACATAGCCATTCGCACTCGTCGTTTCATTTACAGTTAGATTTTCAGTTTTGACAATTACAATATTTTTTTTGTACAATCCGTCCTTCGTGTTTCTTTTTAAAGCATCCAGAAACCACGATGTGATTATGAGAGACCCCTTAAAAAAGGACTCCAAAAAAATTTTGCAACCGTGGTTCGGGACCTGCATCTGAGTACACGGGCCTAATCGTTAGCATTCGTGAAAGTATCAACGTGAAAGTATCAATATTCAGGCACCTCTTAAGCAAATAAACGCAGTTTAACATTTTATGCCGTCGGAAAAACTTCCGATCAATCATAATGAAAAAAATGAAAAAAAAATTGTGCAAGCCGCGTCCCACCACTCCGTAATGTTATCACCCGAAGCGAGGTGTTAGGCCAGCTGTTCTCAATTCAGCATTATTTTACACATGCAAAACATGGCCAATAATTATGTTTGACACAGTTTATCATCAAAGACGCTAACTTTTTCCGCCTTCCCAGTGAATATTAAGTTGGTGCGTCGAATTCAGTTTAGCATCAGCAAATAACAAAAAAGAATTCTTTTTTTGGAAGTGGGGAGGCACCTACTTGAAATGGCCATTTTTCGCTTTGTATTCCATGACGAAAAATATTTTTTTGAGGGGGAGGCACGGGTACTGTATGCCTCCCCCTGGCTGCGCTACTCCTTATGGATTTCTTATATAGGTCAAAGTAAAAGAAATGTTCTTGCTTTCAATGACTGTGTTGATAATGTTGCAACGGTGAAGACTCAAATTGTGGATACAGCAGATGACGAGATGATTATGAGAGACGCCGTGCATGCGAAGATCACGACCACTTGGGGTTCTTCACGGAGCTCTCTGTAGCATTCTGCCTCCACGGAAATACGGCCGCTGTATTTTAATACCCCGACCTTCAATCGGCAGTTGAGCCCCGTAATAACAAGCCCATAACAGTGGGTAAAACTGCAGATTAAAAAAAAAAACTTTACGCTAAACTTGCTGCGAGTAACGCACTGTTCTGAACAGGTTCCAAAATCTGATGTCAGGCGAAACGCGTGAGCTCATTATTAATGACCCCGGCCAAGTGCACGACTCATCCTTCTTTGCAGGGTAGGCACTCGAAATTGCCCCGCCGCGGTGGTCTAGTGGCTAAGGTACTCGGCTGCTGACCCGCAGGTCGCGGGATCGAATCCCGGCTGCAGCGGCTGCATTTTCGAAGGAGGCCTAAATGCTGTAGGCTCGTTTGCTCAGATTTTGGCGCACGTTAAAGAACCACAGGTGGTCGAAATTTACGGTGCCCTTCACTATGGCGTCTCTAGTAATCATATGGTGGTTTCGGGACGTTAAAACCAACATATCAATCAATCAATCAATCAATCAATCAATCAATTAATTCACGTCACATAATACCGCCAGCGGGCTATGAGCTTAGCATGTTGGCATACTTTACATGACACACATGTTATGATTAGCATGCTTAGACGTGGGATATACCTTCGTCTTCTGTTAACGTCCTGTAATAGAAAGCCATAGCAACGTATGGTGGTGCTGCGACTCTGCACGGGCAGAGTCGCAGCAGAAATTTGAAACTGTATGTTTTCCCACCTGCATGGTCCTTTGTGACCGCAGTAGACTGTAAATAAAAACTTTGTATCCCTTTTCTGTGAGCTTGTGTGCCTTACGGCTCCATTTGTGGTTGTAAATTTGAAACTGTATATTTCCCCACCTTCATGGTCATTTGTGACCGCAGTATACTGTAAATAAAAACTTTGTATCCCTTTTCTGTGAGCTTGTGAGCCTTACGGCTCCATGTGTGCTTGTAAATTTGAAACTGTATATTTTCCCACCTGCATGGTTCTTTGTGTCTGCAGTATACTGTAAATAAATCTCTGGTAGAAAAGTAGAAACCGGGGATGTATATCGCGTGTTTTCCCTTACCGCCAATGCGCTGCCGCTCGCTTACGTGCTCGTGCAGAGAGCGCGCGGTGGGTTTGAGTCACCTCACAATGTACCGCCCGCTGTGCGGCTTCATATAGTGATCTGTGAGCTGGACAAGCATCTCCGAGAAGTGAATATAACAAATGGAGTAAAGCTCGTTAGTCAAGTTTATGATGCTGAGCAGACGACGCAAGACGAAGACGTCCGAGTCACTGCGAAATGCATTTCTCAGGTTCGTGACACTTCCGTGAACAACGTATGCCTCGAGGTAAGTCTCGTTCAGGCGACATGAAGCCGCGCACTCTGTCGATGTGCTGCGTGGACGTTAATGAAAGGCATATTATTGTTGTTTTGATGGTACCTACTAGTAGCAACGGTGTACCATCATGTGCCAACGTTTGCGGCGTGCTAAAAAATAAATGCAAACTAAAGTCATACGGTCATGGCATTAAAATGTCCGAAAAGGCTTAGAGTCATGTACCCCATGCCGCGGAAGCATGCCCCACTGACTTCGCCACGAAGCAGCAAGCTTCACTTCACTTCACTTTATTACCTTAAGGACCCCCTAGAGGGGGTATGACATAAGGGGTGGGAAACATGCTACAAATGTAATAGATGTGCAGGATGGGTACAAGTATGAACAGGAGTAACCAATACAGAAATAAAATAATACATGTGCAGGATCAGTATACATATTAACAGGCGTAACACTTTGCCGAAATAAAGACAAAGTGAGAACCAGTGGCACAAAAAAGAACAATGTAATGTATTCAAATTGAAAAGAAACGAGTGACATTTTGTGTAAATGTTGAGTGGCACAATATGGTGGCGAGATCAGTGGAAAGGCCATTCCAGTTGGAAGCTGCACGAAAAAAGAAGGAGGCGGAAAATGTCGTGGTATGGGCGCGTGGCCGGCCGACATGAAAGGAATGAGTGGTGCGGTGAGATGTGCGGGCAGGAGGCAAGATATAGGGCGGGTGGCCGAGTTGACTGTGATAGAGCTTGTGGAACAAAATGAGGCTGGAAACTCGGCAACGAATAATAAGGTTTGAAAGATTAGATTCTTGTTTGAGAGATGAAACACTCACGTTATATGAATACGAGGAATGAATGAATCTAGCTGCTCTATTCTGGAGTGATTCTAGTGCGTCGGTTAAGTATGCTTGATGAGAGCTCCAGATTGGCGACGCATATTCAAGTTGGGTGCGAATTAATGATTTGTAAGTTTGTAGTTTTATAGGAGGGGGAGTATGACGTAAGTGCCGCTTTAAGAACCCAAGCGATCTGTTAGCTGATGATATGATATTGGTAATGTGGACGCGCCATGATAAATCGTTACTCAAAGTGACTCCCAAGTACTTGTATGTGATGACATTTTCCAATACAACTTTACCGATTTGATAAGAATAGGTGAGGGGGCTGCACCGACGGTGAAACGAGAGGGACACTCATTTATTAGGGTTTATTGTCATTAGCTAACGATTGCACCAGTTAAGCACATGGTTAATGTCATCTTGTAATGCAACACTGGCTGATGTGTTAGTAATAGTACGGTATATAACTCAATCGTCTGCAAACATACGAATATTGCTGGATACATGAAAAGGTAGATCGTTAATGTACATTAGGAATAATAGGGGTACAAGAACAGATACTTGCGGGACGCCTGATGTTACTGCCAGAGGGTAAGAGTCATATCCATTAACGGTAACGAATTGGTAAAGATTCATCAAAAATTCTCGAATCCAAGTTAGAATTTAGAGTCTAAGTTTAATTTCGATAGTTTTAACATCAGGCGGTTGTGGGGGTACTTTGTCAAATGCCTTTGCAAGGTGAAGACAGATAGCGTCAGTCTGTATGTTATTGTCCAGGTTAGTGTGCAGATCATGAACGAAAAGGGCAAGTTGGGTTTCACAGCAAAAGGTTTTTCGAAATCCATGCTGTGCGGAATGAAAAAAGTTATTAGAGTCCAAAAGTGTATGATTTCGATGTAAATGACGTGCTCCATGAGCTTGCAAGGCACGCTTGTTAAGGAAATGGGGCGATAATTTAGAAGACGAGATATATCGCCTGATAGATCATGTCCTCTCAATTATCGCGTTGAGAGGTGTCACAGAACGAGCGCTAAAAAAGAGCGCGCCGCCAAATCCTTGCGACAACGGGCGGCAGAAACGCCGCGAGGTAAAAAGAAAAAAAAAAGAAAGCAAACATCCAAGGCTCCCGGGCGCGCGCTCTCCCCGCAGAAGCACGGCTTCGCAGACGAAACTCCTCACCCCACAGCGGCGGCCGGGCAAGCGCTCGACTTTTCTAGAACGAAGGAGGCGGGGTAAGACCGAGTGAATCATCTTCCGGAGAGGGCAGTCGAACCGTCTCGTGCCTCTCCCCAGCCTTCGCTGCGCATCGCGCCGACGAAATGAGGAGAACGTTCTGGAAGGTACGCGGAACGTATTTAATCGAGCAGCCGAGACGAGAAAGCAGGAGGAGACGGAAGTTAGCGCCAGAGCGCGTAGGAATTCCGCCGTGTAGTCGGCGAGGGTTCTGCCCGTAGTGACAGAACAGGAGGTGACGGAAGTTAACGCCAGAGCGCGTAGGAATTCCGCCGTGTAGTCGGCGAAGTTTTGGTCCGTAGGGACGGCTCGAGCTACAGGCAAGAGCGTGGGTTTACCGCTATCGAGCGAAGACGCGGGCAACAGCTGCGTGTGTGAAGCCGACGGATTTCCGGCGAAGAAGTTTGAAGCTTGGAGAGTGGCCTATTGAAGACGGGAGTTTTCCTGGAAGAGAAACTCCGGCGAGGTTTCCTGGAAGAGAAACTTCAGAGGGCTGCGGAACGACAACAACGCTGGACTTTGAGTGAGTGATTCTCGGAAGAGTATCATCTAGACTCTGGTTACAAGAACTTTGGACTGAATAGGTTTTCTATCTCTTTAGTCTTTAAGTGTCTTGGTTGTTCAATGCATGCGACTGCATTGTAGTGCGTATTGTTGTCCGTGTCCGTTGTATTAAGTGTGGCTGATTGTGTTGTGTAGTACGTTGATTGATTGGTTTGATTGGTGTCATATTGTATGCAACTATTGTGGAGTGTGCATTCTTATGTATTGTTTTCGATCTGCCATTATTGAGAATATAATTTGTTTGTTTATCAACTCTCGGCTCTGACTTGTTCTTTGGGCCACGACCGGCGTCCGCTGGCGCACCAAAAAGGACCACTTCAAAATTGTCCATGCTTTCGTGGTGCGGTTTGGGGGGCCGATACTTCGGCTCTTGGAATTAGCCCGGCGATCGCCTCCCTAATAAACGGGACATGTGTGACAATTAATCTGGCGTCCGCGACAGGACCTTTTGGTGCACAGTGTGTCCAAAGTAGTAAGAAAGAGCCTCGAGTTGGTGATACTGCTATCGGAACGATTTTGTGTGTTGTTCAGTGTTGTCGTTAACGAGTGCAGGGGAGTGTTCCGATAGACTGATCTAGGCAGATACTTTTTGCACGCGGCAAGGTTTTATTTGAGAGTTGCGAGACACCATGGATCTCGAAAAGTTAGTTGCTCTGGGTGAGAAGATGGGTCTTTCTGGCGCCGAACTACGGAAGTGGGTCACCCAGAAGGAAAAAGAAGAAAAAGAGAGAGCCAAAGAAGAAAAAGCAGCCGAGCTGGAAAAAGAGAGGTTGGCGGTCGAAAGAACCAAAGCGGAAAAAGAAGCAGAGCTGGAAAGAGAAAGGTTGGCAGCAGAGAGGGCCAAGGAAGAAAGAGAGCAGCAATTGAAGTTGGAGCTGGAGAGAGAGAGGTTGGCAGCTGAGAGAGCGAAGGAAGAAAGAGAGCAACAATTGAAGTTGGAGTTGGAGAGAGAAAAGCTGGCTGCTGAAAGGGCGAAAGAAGAAAGAGAGGAAAGGGAACGGCAGCGTCAGCACGAGATGGAACTCGAGCGGCTCCGTTTGCAACAGCGAAGCGAAACTCCCGTCCAAGCTAGAGTTGAAAGCAGCGAACGGGAAGATCACGGCTTCCGCTTGAACCCAAGCAAGCTGCTCGTAGCGTTTGATGAAAGGAAGGACGACCTAGACGCGTACCTCCACAGATTTGAGACGATTGCGAGGAGCCAGAATTGGCCGGAACAGCAATGGGCAACTGCTTTGAGTACTTGCTTGAGTGGTGAAGCGCTCAGTGTGTACGGTAGGCTGACGCCGACCGATGCAGCCAACTACGCAAAGGTGAAAGCGGCTTTGTTGAAGCGATTTAGATTCACTGTGGAAGGTTTTCGGGACAGATTTCGGACAGGAAAGCCAGCTGATGGTGAGACGGCTACGCAGTATGCCGCCCGACTTTGCCATTATTTCGACAGATGGATTGAACTTTCAGGGACAGCACAGGAGTACGATGAGCTTAGAGAGCTCCTAATTAGAGAACAATTTCTTACTAGTTGCCACCCAAGCCTGTCGCTGTACTTGAAAGAGAGGAGAGCTAAGTCACTTGAAGACATGCTTGAATTAGCTGATCAATTCTTGGAAGCGCAAGGTGGCACTAATTTGGCCAAGGTCAAGAAGGATTGTCCCGATGATTCGAAGAAATTGGCTCCTGAAGAAAAGAAGCGTGCACCAGAGAGCATGCAGCGATGTTTTCTGTGTAACCGAGTGGGTCATCGCGCGAAAAACTGTCGAACGATCTTTACGAGCCCTACGGTAGTGAAATGTTTTAAGTGTGGTCAGACTGGGCACAAAGCAGATGCTTGTCGGAACGGAGTGAGTCAAACTCACCAGGTATCCTGTGTTCAAGCGGCACCGAAATCTGATAATAATGCCGTCACTGATGGATTCGTAGAGTTGAAAAACGGGGAGAAAATTCCTATTGTGGGTGCTGTAATGTCAAAACAGCCAAACGGTGTTACGAAAGGAATGCCAACGCTGCCTGGAAAAGTTGCGGGCAAAAAGATTACGGTGTTAAGAGATACCGGCAGCTCCACTGTTATCGTGCGGAGAAATCTGGTACGGGAAAGTGAGTTGACAGGCAGAACGAAACCGGTTTGCCTAATTGACCGTACGGTTCGGATGCTTCCCGAAGCAGAAATTGAGGTTGAAACCCCGTACTTCAGCGGGAAGGTTACTGCTTTATGCATGACGACCCCCCTGTATGACCTTGTCATCGGAAACATCGATGGGGCGCGAGGGCCGAATGATCCCGAATGTTTGGGAGAAGACCCGAAGATAGAGCCCTCGCCAACACAGCGGCCGCGAGATACAGTGGAGGAGCATCCCGTGACGGATCTCACTAGAGCCCAAGGTGAAGCTGCGGCGCAAGAGACAGCGAAGGAGAAGACGATCGGGTCGAATAAGTTCACGGGCCGAGCAACCGGACTTACGTCGGCACGACCTCAACCGACTGACAGTGTAAAGGAGACGGAGTTGGCCAGCCGGGAAAAATGTAGAGGCATGATCAAGCGGGTAATTAAACAGACAAGACCCGTCGAATGTAATGACGCGTTAACAGTGTCGGAAGAGACAACGATGGCTGAGACGGCGCCTCAGATATCGTCGTTGGAAAGGGCTCGCCGAAAAAGAACGTGGAAGCACCAGAAGAGATCGAGCGAGCACCGCAAAAAGGGGCGCAAGCGCTGTTCGAAGTACTCAAGATAGGTGCTGAGGTGGAATCAGAATGTGTTTGGCAGGGCTGAGTGACATATGTTGTGTTAATGTTCTTGTTATCCTGTGTCTCAAGTGTATGTCGAGCGAGTCAGTGTTCTGTGCGATGATGTGATGTATAGTGTTGTATAATTGTTGTATAAAGAGAACTTTGTACATTTGTATCGTTGGGAATGTGTGGTGGAGTGTTGTACTCATGTGCTTGTGGTTGTGTTTTCCCGTGTTGTGTAATTGAATTACATGTCCAATCGTATTGAGTGATATATTGTGAATGTGACGTGTCCCGAGCGACGGATTGTGTTACACTCTGTGAGAATGTGTGGTGACTGTTCGCGCTCGTTTGTGTGGTTTTGAATATTATGAGATAATATTCTTAAAGTGGGGGGCAGTGTCACAGAACGAGCGCTAAAAAAAGAGCGCGCCGCCAAATCCTTGCGACAACGGGCGGCAGAAACGCCGCGAGGTAAAAAGAAAAAAAAAGAAAGCAAACATCCAAGGCTCCCGGGTGCGCGCTCTCCCCGCAGAAGCACGGCTTCGCAGACGAACCTCCTCACCCCACAGCGGCGGCCGGGCAAGCGCTCGACTTTTCTAGAACGAAGGAGGCGGGGTCAGACCGAGTGAATCATCTTCCGGAGAGGGCAGTCGAACCGTCTCGTGCCTCTCCCCAGCCTTCGCTGCGCATCGCGCCGACGAAATGAGGAGAACGTTCTGGAAGGTACGCGGAACGTATTTAATCGAGCAGCCGAGACGAGAAAGCAGGAGGAGACGGAAGTTAGCGCCAGAGCGCGTAGGAATTCCGCCGTGTAGTCGGCGAGGGTTCTGCCCGTAGTGACAGAACAGGAGGTGACAGAAGTTAACGCCAGAGCGCGTAGGAATTCCGCCGTGTAGTCGGCGAAGTTTTGGTCCGTAGGGACGGCTCGAGCTACAGGCAAGAGCGTTAGGTTTACCGCTATCGAGCGAAGACGCGGGCAACAGCTGCGTGTGTGAAGCCGACGGATTTCCGGCGAAGAAGTTTGAAGCTTGGAGAGTGGCCTATTGAAGACGGGAGTTTTCCTGGAAGAGAAACTCCGGCGAGGTTTCCTGGAAGAGAAACTTCAGAGGGCTGCGGAACGACAACAACGCTGGACTTTGAGTGAGTGATTCTCGGAAGAGTATCATCTAGACTCTGGTTACAAGAACTTTGGACTGAATAGGTTTTCTATCTCTTTAGTCTTTAAGTGTCTTGGTTGTTCAATGCATGCGACTGCATTGTAGTGCGTATTGTTGTCCGTGTCCGTTGTATTAAGTGTGGCTGATTGTGTTGTGTAGTACGTTGATTGATTGGTTTGATTGGTGTCATATTGTATGCAACTATTGTGGAGTGTGCATTCTTATGTATTGTTTTCGATCTGCCATTATTGAGAATATAATTTGTTTGTTTATCAACTCTCGGCTCTGACTTGTTCTTTGGGCCACGACCGGCGTCCGCTGGCGCACCAAAAAGGACCACTTCAAAATTGTCCACGCTTTCGTGGTGCGGTTTGGGGGGCCGATACTTCGGCTCTTGAAATTAGCCCGGCGATCGCCTCCCTAATAAACGGGACATGTGTGACAAGAGGACATGATCAGCTCAGCTTATCCGCGTTAAAGCTCAGCTTATCCGCGTTGGATAAGCTGAGCTTTAACCAACGCGGCTCTGTTCACCAGCTCTGACTTGCTGGGAATATGATAGCTTTACACGTGGAGAGCGTTCCTAGGTGTTGTCAGCGTTGTTGTGGCAGTCCACAACACAACATTACTTCGCGCCTCGCCGACGCTACGGTCACGTGATCGAACCCTGGCTGCGGCGGCTGCATTTCCGATGGAGGCGGAAATGTTGTAGGCCCGTGTGCTCAAATTTGGGTGCACGTTAAAGAACCCCAGCTGGTCGAAATTTCCGGACAACCTTTCGAAACGTGAGCGGTGCGTGCCAGCCAGCATGCTGTTAGCGTTCGCACTAGCTTTCTCGCTATGGGTATCTTTTGTTCTTTAGTTTTATGTTGTTGAGGAGATGTTAGCGATTTCATATAGCGCCACACAATCGCTTTCGCAGACAGAATTTTTGAAAATCAGAGCAATTAACAAATACATAAAAGTGCATCAAGGAAGTGTTCGTGTATTTTTTTGTAGAGCACACAATTTCTCTCCGATATCTTATGCATATTTATTAGCTACACTTTTTAATGTTTTGATAAGTAATCGTAAAGCTATATATAAGTGCGTAACGCTGGTTCATGACACCGCTGCAGTGCCACATATGGTATAGTATTAGTTACGCAACCATTGCCTATTTCGTGTTTCGTGCAGGGGCAGTACGTGACACGTGTGAGCCGAGTTCCACACAACAAAGAACGCAAATGTTTATTCAGCGCTGCCTTTCATTCATTCACGGCAGGAAAGAAGATCCCGCGAAAACGTGGTGCCACAGTGGTTGCGCAGGGACGTTAGAGCATGGCACGTGTACGCCAAGAGCTCGTGTTTTATCACACTTGCATCAAAACACGATTACACTGCGCGGCCCGCACATACACGATACAATACGTATCGACCGGTCTTGCAGCTCTCACGATGATACTAGTCGATTTTGGAAATTGCAACCCATAATACTGTATACATTAGTATTTCATATGATAAAAAGTGTATGTACTGCGGCAGCAATTAGTAGTGTAACATTGAGATCCATACTGTATATGGGATAAAACGCAAAAATTACTGCGATAAAGAACCATGCCGAAATCAGTCAAGCTTTATAGTTTTCAGCGTGGTAGAGTCAGCAACGGCTGACGCGCAATGAAGGAAGGAGTGGTTCTTGGCATGCTATAGCAGGAAAGCAATAATAAACTACCAGCCGAGAGATCTCAAGCAAAGGAAAGTTTTTTTTTTCTTCCCACGACCGCGGAGGGCGTCTTGGGTTCGTGGCTGTTCCATCTCACCGCATATCACCTGATACCTTTTCTTTCTCGACCTCGCGGAGAGAGGAATGCCGGCGCACGGGCGGGCTCTGGTTACGGCGGTGCTCCGGCGGGCGCGTCGGCGAGCGGCGCGCAGGTAACGTACACCGCAGTAGTGCATCAAGCTGTCTCTGGATGCTTTCGGCATTCTGTTCTTGGCAGTAACTGCTGTTCAAAAATATCTCTTGTTCAGCACGCCTTTTTAGATGTGAAGCAGATATTTTACTCATGTGTGTTACGCCGTACGTACGTGCGTCCGTATGAACACGCACAATGCATTCCCCTCGCGGCAGTGTTTGGAGCGGTGCTAAGTAAGTCACAACACAGATGCACGTTGACGTCACGCTCCCCTCGCACACTTACTTCGCAGGTGCGCGCTGACGTCACTGTCTCCTTCATCCGCAGCACGCTCGCCGCAGCGCACGCCGCTGCCGGCTCCTCTGCCCGCTCACAACACTTCTCTCGCTTCACCCTCTCCACGGCCCGCAATGATCGATCGCACGTCAAATAGAACCACGCTGTCGGCTCAATTATCTGCAATGAAACTAACATGAAACCGAACCGGTCTCTCATGTCTTTGTGTTTCAAACAAACGTTTACTCGAGAAAACGCTACACCGAGTTTCACTTCAAACCGTTCTTCGAGCGCCCCCGACGATGCCCGTTTGAACCGGGTAAGGCATGTATAGTTTTGTGATGTATGTGACGTCAATGCATGTTTGGCGCGTGGGATTTGATAGCAATTGTCCACGATACTCGCGCTAATAGCTTGATACGTGTCCTGCCTGTTTTACTCTAAGTGTTTTAACCTACGCGTGTCTGTTATCAATGTAAATACATCAGCGCTGCAGTTCTGAATCTAAATAGTGTTCTTGTCGAAAGCTTCTGCTAGGTTGCCTTCTGGCTGCATTTCAGAGGTGCAGTATTATAATGCTATATTGATATAAAGCATTTCGTGCTACTGTAAGTATGCGGTTTCCCGGCAGCACAAGAAATGACGTCGAGTTTACACTTTTGTGATGAAGGTATTAAGACATGAGATAATAATTGTGCTTTTTACTACTTACTTTGAATGCTTTAGAATGAAACGTTCAGCAGCAGAATTCAAGACTGGGGGGTGTACTGTCAGGATGCGTGCATTTCATGAAACATCAATTGAATGTCTAGAAGTGGTGTTATGTGACTTTGAAGCAAATATTTCACACTCTTTGACTGCCCTGCTAGTACTTTAATTTTTACAGCGAAAGTTATTATGAGATAACAATACGTGTCACGGTTGGTGCTGTAGTTATCCGTCGCTGCCACTGGTGTCTGTAACCACTATCGCACCAAATAAAATCAACAAGGAAATAGTGGAATTTTAACCCGGGTCGACTGCGTTCCAGCGCAGTATTCTATAAAGCTGAGCCACGCTGGTGCTTCGGACCCGTTCGCAAAATTGTCTATTCAGGCTTGATGTCGGGAAAGGAACAGCGTTAGTACGAGTAAAAAGCATTTTATAAGAGCGAAAAAATAACAGACGTCACACAATGTGAATTTAGTAACGAGTGGGTCGTCCAATTCTACTTGAACCCAAGAGGAATGGCTCAACGCACCACGGGGGATCGGCCATGAATCGCACGAAAGTGGAATTCGGAGAGGGGGGGGGGGATCTTGAACCTATTTTAAAAGCTTGTTCTTCATCACATTGAAGAACAAGCTTTTATTGATTGATTCGTCGTCGTCAGCCTCTGCATGAAAAACGAAATTCGCACAAAATTTGTTGCACGTGCTTAGCGGATACCTCGCTTTTCCGAAGAATGACGAAGGATGGCATAGTGAATGCCTGCCCATTACACAAATAATAATGGCGTAGTGGGCACCCTGCAATTGTGCTTGCAGCAGCTTCTCACAGATTGTTAAAACATACTCTTAAAGGCTGCACTACTAGCTATCACTGTGACAGTGCTGCGCGTTCAGCGCAGGCCTGGCGTTTTTCAACGACAGATTAGAATTATTCACTGCTAAAGACAGTCAAGTAGTCGGCCACGTAAGAAATTATTCAATACGGTTACGTGAGACATCATTTGAGCATTTGTAAGTATTTATAGGTTAATCGTATATCACTAAAAATTGGCGTGGTCTCAGAAACAAAGCGAAGTCTGGATTTACGCACAAAAGCGATGTTTGAACGGTGACTTTTCTGGAAATACTTTCTTTTTATATACAGTGTAAACTGCTTTAGTGGATGACTCGAACACTTTTTCATAGAAAAACTGGAATTGGCGTTACTACGTGCCATGTTACCATCGTTTTTTTTAATGTCGTGAGCTTTGGGAGAAGTGTGCCGCTTTGCAGAAGAAAGAATAGCAGGCTATCCACAAAAAGCGGGCACATATTTAATAAAACACATTAACAAATTCTCGAGGTAGTTGTGCTAATGTGCTTCTAGAGCTGGCGGCTTATACAATGGGCAGACAAGCCGTTAGGTTAATCAGAGGTTAGTGGAGCATGAACAGTTGTTAACCAACCGCACTGTATCCAAGCTTTTCAAAACTGCCAAAAGTATGAAGGCGCATCAAGTTGTGGTGAATTCGCAGTGTTATACATACTTGAAAATAAAGAAACACGAGCAATGATTGAGGCCCAGCATATTGGTAGTAGGAAAACATTTAGACGAGCCCGACATTGAAATATGCAGATAAAGAAAAAAATTAAATACATCAATATTTATCTCCTGCGTAGACACACGCATGTGCCTGATTGGGGTGGTACCATACCTGTGCATGCCCAGATAGGTGTCTTCTGTGTCTTTGCCCTGCAGCACAGCGTTTTATTTTATAGTATGCATTCGTTCTGTCTTTACTTTTTATCTTCTGTATCTGTATGCATGCTTTACATTTTTATGCTTAATCTCAACTTAATTTTCGCTCGCTGAAATTTCATGTTGTCGTAAACTCAGTAATAGCAATCTCCTCATCAGTTTTGGTTTTCAGTGATCTTAATACTAATTCCGGAAATCACTCTGAAGTGCAATCAATAAATTCTATTGGCAGAATTTCTTTGAAAAGTGGGTCCATTTGCCAACTGTTGCACTTTTGTCCCACTAAGTGTTTCTTTGTATTTTCTTATTTTCTCAGTACTACCACTATTATCATCATTTCATTATATATGCATGTGCTGCATTGTAATCGCAGCAATTAAACTGATATTATTCCCCAACCACAATGTGAGCATTGTTTTCCTCGGAGTTGCATTCCGGTACCACATGTTCCGTACTACTCTATGCTTTTGCAGAGTTGTGCAGCTAGCTTAGTTCTCTTTAACAGACTTTTAATAATATATTCACACCATACGATTTGATTTTTCTTTTCCCAAATAAGTTACTTTCAAGCAACTTTGATCTTGAACAAGAACCACGTTTTAACGTGCTACTCCTATATATCTTGCAGAAGTTGTATGGTAGATGCAATTAGTTGCTTTTTTTATTTTCAGGATTCTTTTTAGTTCAGTAAGCTATTCTGTAGATCTCTCCCTTTTTTTCGTCCACACTTCTAAAATTTTAGCTATAGTTTTACAGCTTTTCTGCGTAACCATGTCGTGCGCAAAACAACTCTTTCCGCTACACGATCATAAGCATAGGTTCTTTTTTGACCTATAACTCCCGCTGTATTTGCTCTGTCATGGAACAGCTACACACACAACATATAACAGGTAATTCTGCATAATTTCACGAGTAATAATTGAAGGAGCGGGATCAACTCATATGCTTTTAACGTGTTACTGATTCTAAGAAAGTACAGTTTCTATCCGAAGTTCGTACTTTTCACACAGTCACACAATGAGTTTACATACTTGCACAGCTTTTCAGCGTCAAATTTTCCTCTAAAATATTGCTGTCTGTTAAAGAGACATGCTATCGATCAGCTCATGTTACTTTACTTCTAGGTTTCTCTACTGGTCACAAAGAATCCTATGAATCTTTGCAACATATTATTACGGCTGCAGATTATATATAATACCGAAATTTCTCAAGTGTTATGAGATTTGCATCTTGGAAAAGAATTGTGTTGCATGATTTGTATTTTGCAGATAGCTACTACAAATTGTGCCTAAATGCCACAGAAGTGTTCGAAGTTGTTTTTTTAGAAAAAAAGGTTATGCTGCAAGAATTATATTTTAGAGACATGTTCACAGACCTGCAGGTTGCCTTACAGTTACGAAAGGTTAATGTTGTAGCCAAGATTCTTAGCCGTAAACATTTATTTTCAGTTGTTTTTCAAGTATCACTATTTCTTCTTTTATAACAAACTGCTGCCGAGACATTTTCCGCACCTTATTTTAGCGTTAAATAAAGAGCTTATATTTAAATAGAAAAACTGCATTCTCGAGTGTGAAAATGAAATGTTTAATACATTTAATTTATAGCAGAGTATACGTTAAGTCATTAGCAAAATTTATAAGAGTGCCAGTCGACTTATATTCCATTTGTCAAGGACGTGGTAAAATACGAACAAATATTATAATCACGGTGTGTTGCCACTTCTGAAAGTTTCGAATTGTATTTTTAAGAACAGTACTTGTTACCTTCACGGTATGTAGCATTTTCAAAATAAAAGTTTTAAATAACGCATCTGTCTTTGCTAGTATGCACGTACGTTTGCAGATTTTCTTAAGTGTGTTGCATGTTAAATATCATTGACCCGAAATTCTGCTTACCATTGCTAAGCATATACCGGGCAAATTTAACGGGTACAAAAACAGACGCACGCACAGGGTACCGGTTTTTCTTGTCTCCACATAACTCCCGCCGTATTTGCTCTGTCATGGGGCAGCTACACACACAACCTATAACAGGTAATTCTGCATAATTTCACGAGTAATAAAGCTGGTAATAAGTGAGCACTACGAAATTTCTAGATCATGTGAGCATCCTAAAACTGATACCCGGATGTCCACATTTGGTTGTCCTATAGACCTATCTACTAAGGTTAAAAGGTCTGGCTAAGGATGATCCAGTGGATCTTCTATGGGTGCATTTCGGAGGTAAATGGATGTCCGCTGAAACACAGAATATCCCAACCTAAATGTCGACTGGATGGTCACCGAACAGAATGTGCCGTCTGGAACAAAAAGTGCGTAGATTTGTTATGACCACTTCATCGAAGGTAAGTAAAGCGCAGTGCATAATGGCACAGAGGCGATGCTCAGAAAGTAGTTGAAAGTCCTCCAATCACAAAGAACACATGCCCCTGTTGTTTTCCACCAATGGTAGCTAAGTGCTCTGACGCCTGAAGTGAATACCAAAACATGAAATCTAGCACCAAAATCTATCGTAGAGGTGTTTCTAGAATAGTTTCGAGTAAACGCAAAACTATTTACAATGGAGTATTTAGGCGTTGACTTTCACTGACCCATGCTGACGGTAAGGAATGGTGGAAATAATGGTTCGGTTTTTGAAGCAACTCCTTCTCTCGCCCTCTAGAAAAAAGAGTATGAGACCATTCGTTTGTGCAGTAAATTCTCGAAAACAGGGGCGCAGCAGCGGAAAGACAATTTGGAGCAATTTTCGGAGCAGCAAAATGTTACTTCTGGAGCACTAAATTTGAAATTTGGAGCAGGTTACGACAAAAAAAAACATGCATTTTTATCATGAAATACCAAATTAGGACCAGTATAAAAATAAGGCCTACATTTAGAAAAAAATGTATAAACCTTCCAATATCACTTAAATCATACAGTGCGAACATCAGTACTTCCATCTCAAAGTAGTATTTTGAACCACCTCGCTGAGCACATAATCATGAAAACCATATTAGTATTTGGTGCACCTTTCAAAGCATTTGACAGACTCTACGAATGTGATAATTAATCTGCCAAGATTGTAATTTTGAAATTTGAGAAATCTTTAAAACCGATGATTAGGCATGGCGAAAAAAATTGGCGCACAATTTAGTTAGTTTTTTTAAGGAAGCGCAAATGTCATACACTGCTTCAAATTATTGCCACTTGCTTATTTAGACGTCAGTAATTATATTGTTACTCATGATTGTGGGGCGTACAAACGCATGAGTAACTGAGCAAAATGGGCAGTGTCCCTCTAGCGCTTACAGCCCCTTCTAAATCTTATACGCTTTTTTGCATGGCACTAATGTAATGCGGCAAAGGTGCATCACGAAGCTATAATGCATAATCAAGAAGTTATATTTATTTATTTATTTTATTTTATTCATTTTATTCAGCAATACTGCCAATCTCACAAGTAGACGATTGCATTTTCTAACCGCTACTATATCAGCCCACTTCACATTAGATCATCTTTTTTTTCGTCGTAGGGTTGGGTGCTTCTTCGGCTCCCTTGCAAGGCGCGTTCGACCAGGTAAAGTAAGAACGGCGCGAGCCTGTTGGAACGGCAACGGCACCAGATATCTATCGCCAGGATCGTGGCAGGGTTGACGCAACTTCAAGACAAAAATAAATGTTTTGTGTGCCACTGCTAAGGCATTCAACATGGTCGCTTGCGACGCCAGCGTTCGCAGCACGCCGAGCTTGTTCGCGCGAGGAAAACGCGGCATACGCTTCCCGCTTTAGTTCCAAACAATCCATAGCCGCATTTTCAGGCTAGGAAATCAACATTTCCCGTGAAGCATTGGTAGCTACAACAATGCATTTTTGTCGTTCAACCGATAGGTATCCGCTGCAGTGAGCGGACCAATGGGCGCGCAGCGTTGCTACTTCATTTGGTCGATCGCGTCTCGCGAGCGTAGGGCGGGTGCATAGAATATTTTAAGTGCATTCTAGTTCGGGTTGGCGCGCTTTGACTGTTGGCGCAAGCTGCTGGTGGAAGACGTGGCCTGCGTTTCTCGCCAAAATCAGGGCATCTGAACAAAAATATAGAGGCTGGCTGAGCATTTTCGTGCAGCGTGGCGCAATTTCATGAAATTTCACGGTTTTGGCACATCAATCGGGAATTGTATCAAACTGGCGCAATTTGCGCAGCCGTTGCACCCCGGCGAGAAGGTGGTCTGTGGCCCTGAATATCGGCAGTGTCGGGTAACTGGGAACAGCCCCCACCTTGTACACGTGCGTAGTAATTAGAGATTTCTCGGCAGTCACCAGTTTTGGTTCGGCTGTACATACAGAGCGGGTGTCGCACATAGCCCGCTTGGTACTTATGTTACTGCATTCAGAAGCTACCCGGAAAGCCCTTTTCAGCTATCATTACACAAAGCTTCTTCTCAGTGCCTTGCAGTGAGCAAAAAAAAATGCTGATTTTAAGTACATGTACCGCGAAACGGATTCGCCTTTTTTCCAGCTAAAACATCACAAACCTCATGCATTCCTGAACAGATGTATGGGTTGCCATTTTTTTTCTTTGAAACGTGACATTGGTCTTGTTGTGATGCAGGCGTGATGAGCAGACAGGAAAAGATGAGGTCAAGGAACGCGACATTCATACTTGCAGGGCACACCCACAAATATATACATGAATGAAACACATTAAAGTCAATTCTTACAGCTATAATACAAGTTCCCCTCGGTCTGCAGCTAATTCGTAAAACAGATTTGAATTGCGGCTTTTTGGGAGTATTGAATAAAGAAATGTGTAAGGGTTGTAAAACCACAATTCAATACCCGATACCTTACCTGAAATTCGCTTAGCGCAAGTGCATCCCACATAAAACATAAATCCATGCTTCATTTCCAAGCACCGCCCAACTATATCTTATTCACAAGCGGAGTGAACACAAGGAAGCAATGCAACTAAAAGAACAGTGATTACGTGTAACTATACTTTGTAGATGGTGATCCTCACTCAGTGTAATAATTATATACATATATGTGCAAATACTACAACTTCTTTACTATATGGGTTCATTTCAGTACTTCATATCTCTCAAATGACCGTGTACTCTTCCCAAGTATGCACTACTCGTTACACGATCACGCAAACAGCAGCACTTTCCTAGCGTGCTTCGGTAACGGCATTTTCGGAAATAAATTTAGGGTGGTGTGAAAATATTCGGAACCCTGAACAACAAATTTAATATCAAATTCTCTT
Source organism: Rhipicephalus annulatus (assembly GCA_013436015.1). NCBI lineage: Eukaryota > Metazoa > Arthropoda > Arachnida > Ixodida > Ixodidae > Rhipicephalus > Rhipicephalus annulatus. The sequence goes on along the minus strand of WOVY01001102.1, from coordinate 42,155 downwards.
AGATTTATAAACGAAAAAGCTGGTATTTCAAATTTGCCTTCAGGATGTACTCAATTCACTTTGAAAAGTTAATATTTACGGTCTCTTACAAAATAAACAGCACAGTACACATGGTTGGGAAAGCTTAGAGGCCTCATCAAAAGCGAAAAGTGTGCGTCGTGGTCTCAACGACTGCCAAAAATTATTAGTTGACATCATAGGTCACCAAAACGCTTGAAATCGTGACGTCATCACGCGACATTGCCACTTGGTCTAAAGTGGGCAGACCCAGAGGAACTGATAAACCGCGTGAGGTGCAGAAAGCTTTGTGTGGGGGGGTACAGTCGACTGAGGAGTAAAACACTGCTTTGGCGTTTGAATCCTCTCAGACAATTGTATAGGGGACCTTACGAGTTTTCATTACGATAGCAATTATATGGGCAGTCTCGGCTGGATTTTGCCGCTGGCGTCGGCGTCTACTTGGGCATCACCGTCATTCACCGTATATGTCTACGTATCTATATATATGAAAACGCGAGAAAAGAAAAATCTATGAAAAGCTCCAGCGCGTGGAATAGGACCTAGGACCTCTGAAACATGAGTGCGAGGCGTTAACCACTGATCTACGGAGGCGCACGTCCTCGGACGTTCAACCGGCAAGCTATTTATAGACTGTTTTCCGCAGCCAGTTTGTCTATGCAAAACTAGATGACGCCACTCCAGCGAAGCGTCACGGCCGTCTTCTCGGTGGTGCGGTCGCGATGTTGCCTTACAGCCTACGGCGAGAAACGATGGTGGTAGTCAGTCTTGAAGAAGGAAAATGCAACTAATTTCTGTCAACCATATGCGACACGGCGTAGTGGATAAGAGAAAGATAACAGAAAGTCACAGCTTTCCCAGAAAGGCGAAGCAAAGAACGCGATAGCAACGAATTGAATGGTCATGCGCAGAATTGAAAGCAGATCGAAACATCCTCGCGTTCGTCACGCACAAATGACGCCCAAAACATACTCACAGGTACGGATGCACGCGTATAAGTATCTCATTTGTCACTTTACTGTGTCTGAAAAGCGAACGCTTTTCGCAAACGGAGACTACAATGATTGCAGTGACCTTAGTGCACCCGATAACTACGGCAGAATTGTTCCAGGGGAAGTCTGAGGAAAGCCAAGGCGTACGACCTGCCCCTCCTCGCCACTGCGAAACAAAGGCGCGTGAGGGAGCGTCGCTCTCCTTCTGTAAGCCCGGCAAAGAACGCAGAGGAGATTAGAGCGGGCGCCGCCGTGCAATGTGGTGACGCGCACTGAATGCGCCATCTTGCCGGTAATACTGAAAACACTAATCCCCCCCGAGATGCCCGTGAGCAGCGGTAAGTGGTAAACATAAGTAGCTTGCTGTTTGAACGGTGAAGGATGCACTCAGGAGTGGCTCAGTGGTTAACGCCTCGTTAACCCCTGAGCACGCTGAAGTGGGCGAAAAAACTTACCATGAGCAGGAACCGGTTCCTGCTCACGGCAAGTTATGTTTTCACCCACTTTTCTTTCTGCATATTTACATTACAATTGGATTTAATAACTTCACCTATACAATCCTTGGCATTATTGTCTGTTGGATCTCTCTCTCTCTCACACACACGCACACACACACACACACACACACACACACACACACACACACACACACACACACACACACACATATATATATATATATATATATATATATATATATATATATATGTGTGTGTGTGTGTGTGTGTGTGTATAGCCATTAACTCATTATAAACATAAATTCCTGCAATAGAAAATTTTTACTATATATCGATATCTCAATACTCACAATTCATCACCAAGACGTGCACACGCATTGTCGTAAATTGGCTTGAGAACAGTGGCTTACCACGAGCTTCTCGATCCTCACACGAGGAGGCACCAAATCGATAAGCTCGGCAGAATAACTCGCCCTTAAAAGACTGCTCTCAGCTGTATTCTGGTGATGAGCATGGAAAGGGCCGCAATGGCGTGCTTCAGTTTCAGACATATTGATCGCGCCCTCGCAGTATCAAAAATAATCTGCACACCAGCATTCGAGAACAGTTCTATGATGTCCAGTGTCTGGCTTTCACCAGGAAAGAACTGGACCGAATGCCATGCATCCATACAACATCAGCCGCAGTAGCGTGTAAGACGTCCTGATCTGGCGGATCAACTTGAGGTCGCGCCCGGAAATAAGAAGCAGTGCAGCAAGCTTCCATGAGCTGCGTGTCAGCCACCACGAACTAGCTACAGAGCTGCCTTTTGGAGGAGGCGAAAAATCACTGTTGGCAGAGATATAGTGAGACCAACCGTTTCAACGAAATAGACGCTCTTCTATTTTCAACCAGGTCAATTCGTTCCTGAGAGTGAAGTGCACAAAAATGAAACAGACTTTGGCCGTGCCGCGTTCCAGTTGGCGCGGTCGAACTACTCCTTCGAGGCTTCAAGTTGATGACCCGGAGAAATCCGGGCCACAGTTGGACAAGACGGAAGCAGCCGCGGACTAAGCTGGAAAAGCCTGAATTGTCGTTATTACGTGGTTGAAGATCAGGATGAACCGATGGTAACTTGAGTTCAAGCAAAGCAGAATGATCGTCAACCACAGGCGGGGAAAGTTTCCGAGAAATTAGAGGCAGTATACTCGCGGAGGCGTTTATTCGATTGTTCAGTATTTAAGACGTTTTTTGTCGATATGTTCCTTTTCGGCACCTGATGACATAAGCATCGTCCACCGCGAAGCTCGACCCCCCTTGATACCCTCGACACCAGCGTCCAGGGTATCAATGCATATTAAACCTAACAAAATGACAGCTTTTGATTGAGAATCAGGCGCCTCGCTTGCTTCCTTCATCCTTGATTTGAAACAGGTCATGGCATGTTTTCATTATTTGCCGGCACGAATCCACCTTGAGACCAATGCAGTTCAGTTCAGTTTTATTTCCTTAAAGGCCCCAATATGCAGGGTGTTATATAAGAGGTAGGACTACAAGTAAAAGTTGAACAGCGATGATCCGATTAACAATATAGATGACCAGTGATGCGTTGTTGAAAAGTAGATGATGGGCCGATATTGAAAATGTCATATACGAAAGGTTGAGTGATTGATTGATCTATATGTGGGGCTTAACGTCCATAAACCACCATATGACTATGAGAGACACCGTAGTGGAGGGCTCCGGAAATTCTGTCCACCTGGGGTTCTTTAACGTGCACCCAAAGCTCAGCACATGGGCCTACAGCATTTCTGCCTCCATCGGAAATGCAGCCGCCGAAGCCGGGATTCGATCACGCGATCTACGGGTAAGCAGCCGAGTACCTTAGCCATTAGATCACCATGGCGAAGTATACTAAAGGTATTAGGGGAAATACGTAGCTGAATATATTAAGTTATTACTATGGGCAGTCCAATACACCCACGAGATGTCGTGACTGATTGTTGTCGTGATTGTTTTCATGATTGTTTTCGTGTGGCCTCTCATGTGGTCACGTCTATAACCAAACCGTGAAACAAGAAGTACATTTCTGAATCTACGGGAACGTTTAATAAGTTGTGTGATCGATATCAACATGTTCGAATCTTGGCACCAAATCTCCATCAGAAATGACCTATATGAAATATTGAGGATAGGTTTTGTTTTTGTTTTAATTGTACACTTTGCTGACAACCTGTGCAAGTATACCCACTCCTTCCGCCATTTTCTCCTTCCTTGTCCCGACCCTTACAGGACTTAATGTCGTCAGTGGGGCCCACTTACGTAGGCGAGTTTAAGACAACTGCTATAGGCCTACCAGTCCCGACGTCAGAGCGGCCCGGTGCTAGCTAGTTCACGTCTATAGGAGCACTTCAATACTTTTGTTTTCGTTCCACTCCATACAACTAAAACCTCCACATATACAACCCGCAGTAAATAGAATCAACGAGGTATATATCATTTTATCGAGATAGTCCTAACGAAGTCGTTCCACAGAAATTCCCGTGTCGGTATCGTGAAAAATTATCTTGTGCGTGACCCGAAATTTAGACAGATGCAAATAATATAAATAACGAAAATTTCGGGATCCGAAGGAACATCGAGATCAGGCCGTTCGCCACAGAACACGCAGAAGCCACAGTTCTGCTTCGAAATTATTTAAAAATAACTTCCTTTGCATGTAAATGCAAAGAAAATAATTTTCATGCTTTACGAAAATATCCGTCCTCTATTCAGGTTTCATGGTACAACATATAACATCGCACTGATATTGCATGCAACAAGCGCAAGTTGCAATCGGGCGTCATGACATGGGATTATCATGACATCTCGTTTTAAAGGTAGCCACACATTAAAAAAGGCCCAGACGTCATGGGCGTACTCCCTTAAGGCCAGGTAGTGGGTGCATAGCAAGTTCGGAAACGATTCATGTGCATGATTGCTTGTGGTTTAAAGCATGTTATCCATTACACAAAATGCAACCATATGCGAATGCATCACTAAAAAATGCCGCTTTCAACTTTATCGACTATATTATAGTGATCCACAACTTAAGCTTCTCGAGTAGGTTCACGCAATAAAAGTGTATTCTAAATGGTTGAAGTATGCGCAATAGCAGATAAAGATCAGTATCACGTTCAACTGCAAAAGGCGAAACTTATGGGTCCACCAATTTTTAAATGCATATATTTTTACAATTTTTACAACGACGTTTTACACTGCTACGCGATTCATCATTTCTTGTACTACTGAATTTGAAAACGTGTACCTGACGTGTTCCACATGAATTGGTCCCACCCGCTACTCACTAAAAAAGCTAAACAGAAAAAAACAGAACAAATATAATAGTAGGTGAATAAGTGAACAGAAAAAGTGAGGGCATGAAATCTTTAATTATTAACAATATAAACAAAGTAAATAAATTTTTTATTTACCAATATTGCTGCAAATGCAAAAGCTGGCAGATTTATAAAGTTCGCCATATCACAGTCTAAAGTTCGCCATATAAGTTCGCCATATATATATATCGTATATATATATATATAGTTCGTATATATATATATAAAGTTCGCCATATAAGTTCGCCATATCACAGTCTTCTAAAATGATTGCTACAGAATAAGGTGAAGGCAAAAAATGCACCACTAATAAACAGGCAGAGGACGAGCAGCGAACCAGAACACACATCATCTATATGTCCTCGATGTCTCGCACTTGAAGCTTACAAGGTGGGACGCTCAAGATATGTCACTCAGAGCTTCGTAAAGCGTGCGCACAACCCCACCTGGCACTCCTAGGAAAAAAGCCGCGTGGCCAGCTCTCTGAACGAGGACCGTCTTACGTGGCAGCAGAAAATCCAGTGGGGGGGTGGTCTGTACCGTGGGACTCTAGGGAACAGTGGGGGGGGGGGGGAGAACCGAGGATCCACCTTCTGGCCTTTCGCCTTCGCCATGTTGTGATCTCCCGAGTCAAAGTATTTTTGCCCTTTGTTAAGTCGTTGCTGTATGAAGAGAGGTCTTCCGAGCCTTACGTTTGCTGAGCATCTGCATTTGTCTCTTCCTGCAGCTGTCATTTCTGCGGCGAAAAGCAGAGCTGAAAGAAGTTGTTGAGGATGTGCGTGCGAAAGTCTTTACGCATCCGGAGCAGCTTGAATATCATGTACACAGTGATGGCCAAGAAGGCGAATCTCGTGATGCCGAGCACGCCCAGAATGATCACCGTGGTGTGTGGCGCGTCTATGAGGTCCCTGGGCAGATGTAGAGCAGGCAATAATTGCCATGCCCCAGGTTGCAGCAGAGCAATAAGCCACCCAGCAATGCGTGCCGGTTTTTGGAGACGACTGATTCGCTTAGTTTCACGAAATGGGTGCGGTGCTTCTCAGTGCGCAACCAATAAAGTAGCCTAAACAACTTCATTAGCTGCATGTCGGTCATGATGAAGGCTAGACATCTCAGAGGAGAGGCCATGGCCAGCAGCGTTGCAGTGCTTTCGCATAGGTCGAAATAAACGGCTGACAGGAACTCGCATCTTACGTGGAATTTCGCGTTGAGACAAGCAGCGTTTGCGGCGCTGGTCAATGGCACGACTTTGTGCATGTCCTTGCAGTGGATCAGGATTCAAAATGTCTGGTTGGTCGACAAGGTGGATCAATTGCCGAAAAGGCACGTGGCATACTCGCGCTGGAGGCCGCTCTTTATACAGCGTTGTCGACGCTTTTGTTGCAACACCGGTTGTGTGGGTGGCATGTGAATCAGAATCTCCAACAGCGGAACTTGACCGATTCCAGAATGGACGCTGTGATAGTGAAAATTTGCGGAGCCGTATCCTGACGGATGTCACACAGCAGGCGGCTCAGTTGACGCGTCCGCTGAAATCTCGATGATCGAAATGACAGCGAGAAGAATGGAAACCAGACTGACCACTGCAAGATGTGGCGACGTATCAGCGCTTGTGTTGTTGTTGTTGTTCTCATATTGTTAGTGTTCTTTCTTCCGCGTGCCAGCCCTCGAGGCCCTTGCTCGTGAAAAGCACGTGTACGCCTTCTTTATCTAATTCAGTCTGATCGCAACCTTGAATGAAACTTCTGCAGAAATACGCGGTCAACAATGCGGATATTCTAATAAAGAGGCAATCGACACAGAATATTGTAACACGACTTGCCGCTTGTGCGCCATCATTAGTTAACTGTTTTAAAGATAGGCTCTAACAGCTTTAATTATACTTATGCTGATTATACTCAATAAGTTTAAGGTACGTGCGAATACAAGCCAGTTTCCCGTAAGCGGATATTACTTTTTTTCAGTGCACTGTGTTCACCATTGCGTTAATTGGAGGCCTACAGACAGCTATGGGCAACGGTTGAGCAGCTGGCACTGCAGGTCATCTATTATGAAAATTACACAAAAATATTGTTGACGCGGCGTGATTCAGTTTTTAAGAGGTCAACAATGACACAGAATCATGTCATTAAGTATTCAACGTGATGCTCTCTTATTGTACACAAGAAATAAAACTACGAGTGCCATCGCAAATGCGATTAGCATGTACTTTGGTCAAAAGTATTTTTATGGGCACGTTCTTTAAGTACATAATGTAATGAAATCTCGGGGTGCTATATTCTGAAACGCTCCATCTCCTGCTTTTTTGTGGAAGTAGGAGGGCTTTCAAAACATCGGAAATAAAAATGATTAATTATCAGATTGTCGAAATTTAGAACATAGAAAATTCAAATTGCCGGATATACAATAAACCGAAGGCCTTAAATGCAGAAAAATCAAAACATCGACACATCTATAAATGAAAAAAAACATGACTATGTCTGCATAAGCTAGCTATATAGAGGAAGATGGAGTAGGCTTGCCATAATGCGAAATCTCTCTTATTCTAAAACTTCGTAATATTTTATAAAAGCACTGATATTTGGGCTGATCCCTCATAGTGGGTATGCACCACTAATAATAGCGAACAAGTACAAAAACCAGGTCCGCCTATTGTTGTACGATGTACATACTACTTCACCCTCAATTCTTTTTATCATTGCCTGTTTACATCCGGTTGAAGCCTTCGAACAAAAAGAAAAAAATATTTTTTTGCTTACCTATAAGCATAACCTAAGGATTCCGATCCATGTTTTTTTCGCACTCAAGTTATGTGCTATTCCTCGTCGAAAACCTGAAGTGTACAAAGCAGCCACCAAGCGAGTTTTTGCGTAACCTTTACATCTTGTTGTTTGAGCGGCGGGATCAATCTCTAATCACTCCCTCGATTTTGTCTTCCAGTCTAGCTTGCTTCCTTTTCATGTCAGCGATGGGTTCAGAGTGGATGCTAGGTTTAGATCACTGTCTTTGGGATTACCATGTGTGTACCTTCTACCTCAAACAAGTAGGAGAGGTATCTAAGAAGCTGTCTTCTCGCCGACCAGCAATGGGCAATCCAGCAGACCCACGGAGCGTCCGCCAGGTGCTCTCAGTTGGTGCCTACGTGGGAGATGTCCACTACGCGCGTTCTGCTGGACAAAGATAAAGGTTTTATTTCGATAGCAGCTATATGGGCATTCTCAGCTGGGTTTTGCCACCCGGCGTCGACGTGGGCGTCGCCATCATTCACCGTTATATATATATATATATATATATATATATATATATATATATATATATATATATATATATATATATATATATATATATATATATATATATATATTGTGAGCGCTGACTATGTACTTCATCTTCATCTGCATGACCAAACCATTGTAGTGATCATCATCGTATGTCACGCGGGCTGGCTCTCTGGCTCGTGCGCCTGGATTAAAGAAGGATAACCTGGTTGCTGCCGTACCGGACGTGGTCTCATAAGTGGTGGAGCGTGCTTTGGTTCCCACGTCCTCCTGCTCTACCCGTCACCCCTGGAGCTCCGGTCTGGTCGACGGTTGTGCCCTCAAGCAACAGCAATGGCAGAACCCAACCCGCCCACTGCTGCAACCGCTCCTTCTCAGCCACTTAGGCTTCACTACACCGTGAGTACCTCTCATCGAGACCCTCCGGTATTTTCCGGCCTTCGCAACGAAGACGTCGAAGAATGGCTCGACAGTTATGATCGAACCAGCGTTTGTAATTACTGGGACGAGGCGCACAAACTGCGCTACGTTCCTTTTTACCTCGATGGAGTCGCTAAAACCTGGTATTACAACCACGAGAGCGACTTCTCCAATTGGTCGGCCTTCACGGGGCATCTCCGTCAGGTATTTGGCACATCTGCAGGATGTTCTGTAGTAGCGAAACAGAAGCTCGCAACCCGCATTCAAGGGGACGACGAATCGTATACGTCCTACATTGAAGATATTCTGGCTCTCTGTCGCCGAGCACAAAATGACATGACGGAGGCCGATCGCGTCCGACATCTACTGAAAGGCATCAACTCTGTGGCCTTCAATGCTCTCGTGATTCAGAACCCGACTACCGTCCGGGACGTCATCACTACATGCCAACGCCTGGACGCGCTTCATTCCATGCGCCTTCCACACGCCTCCTGCGACGCTCGCTTTACCAAAGAGCCTGAATTGCGGGCCCTTATCCGCACCATTGTCAGAGAAGAACTTCACGGCCTTATTCCAGGCAACCCTACCGTTGCGTCTGTCTACACACCTCCTCCCAACCTGCGAGAGATAATCAAGGACGAACTGGCATCAATGACAAGCGCTGCACATGCCCCGTCTCCTGTGCGCTTCCCAGTGCCTTCGTACGCAGAAGTTGCATCGCGGGTCCCTGCACCAGTTCCAACCGTGCCTGCGGACGTCGGATGCGACCATGTGGCTGCGATGACAACGCAAGCGCCAAGGCTACGCCACTATTCTACATGGCGTCCTCCCTGCCCCATCTGCTTCTACTGTGGCATAAGGGGTCATATATCCCGTTTCTGCCGCCGCCGTCAGCAGGATGAACGACGTGGTTACTCAGCTTACGAGAGAGACTTTTCCCCGAGACCCGATGAATACGATCCCGCACCGCATCCATCCACCTTCCGTCAGTCGCCCTCCCCTCCACGGTCTCATGCTGGGCCTCATCCTTCTCGTTCATCTCGCCGCCGTTCTCCGTCACCGTTTCGGCGTACGTCATCACCCTTGCGTCCCGCTCCGATCTCTCGGGACTCGGAAAACTAGAAGGTGCAGTTTTTGGAGGGGAAACTGCTTGTCGTCGGAACGCTACAACTCCTCCGTCTCGTCCAGCTAATTTACTGCCTGTTTCTGTGGAAGGTGTTTTTGTTGACGCCCTTATAGACACTGGAGCCGCAATTTCGGTAATTGATCGTGAATTGTGTTTTCGCCTGCGTAAAGTGCAAACTCCTTATGCCGGTCCCATGTTATGCGGTGCTAATGACAGTCCAATTCGCCCGACCGGGTTGTGCACTGCTCGTATTCTCATCAATGGAATCCGTCATCACATACAATTGGCTGTGCTGTCTTCGTGCGCTCATCAGATAATCTTAGGCTGGGACTTCTTGTCAGCGGCGTCTGCTGTAATTTCGTGTGGTCGGCCCCTCATTCGTATTACGGACACTGAACTTTCTTCTGCTGCCGACCTTTCGTCGCCCAACCTTGTGACAGCTGCGGATTTCCTCCTGCCTCCCGGACGAGAACGTGTCCTTACGATCAAGTCACGTGACATTCTAGATGGTGACGCTTTGGTTGCTCCTTGCCAGCGCTGCATTTTTCGAGGGATCACCATCGCATCTTGTTTAGTGCGGTTCTCCCGTGGTTATGCAAGCATCACGGCCTGCAACACGACGCCAGAACCGCTTCTTTTGCCTGAGGGGACCACTGTTGCCAGCATTACCGAAGAAGCACCGCTTTGTGTCGTCACTGGTTCATCTGCTTCGTCATTCTCAAAGCGTATGCCAGCGGAAGATGCATTCCCTGCTCTCAAGGCCACTTTGTGTGAACATCTCAACCCAACGCAAACGGATGCCTTGCTAGCGTTATTAATGAAGCACAAAACTTGCTTTGACGTTTGTTCCGAAGGTCTGGGTCAAACAACAGTGACCGCCCATCGTATCGACACCGACGGATCACGTGTGATTCGCCGCCGCCCTTACCGTGTGTCGGCTTCTGAGCGCAAGCTTATAGAAGAACAAGTCAACGACATGCTCGCGCGCAACGTCATCAGGCCTTCGACAAGCGCATGGTCTTCTCCTGTCGTACTAGTGAAAAAAAAGGATGGCTCGGTACGGTTTTGCATTGATTACAGATCACTCAACAAAATCACTCGTAAGGACGTCTACCCAATGCCTCGCATTGACGACGCTCTTGATACTTTACAAGGTGCCGAGTACTTTTCAAGTCTCGACTTGCGCTCCGGTTATTGGCAGATTCCAATGCACGAGTCTGATAAAGAGAAGACTGCGTTTGCTACGCCAGATGGGCTCTTTGAATTCAATGTAATGCCTTTCGGCCTGTGCAATGCCCCAGCCACATTCGAACGGATGATAGACACGGTACTGCGGGGATTAAAATGGAAGACCTGCCTTTGCTACCTGGACGACATTGTCATTTTTTCGTCGAGCTTCTCACAGCACCTGGAACGGCTAGACGAAGTCCTCACGTGCTTAGCTAAGGCCGGTCTCCAGCTCAACACTAAGAAGTGTCGGTTTGCCAGTCACAGCATCAAGGTATTAGGTCATGTCGTCAGTAAACATGGCGTTGAGCCCGATCCCGACAAGGTTGCCGCGGTGCTGCACTTTCCTACACCAACCACACAGAAAGACCTCCGCAGCTTCCTTGGCTTAGCGTCGTATTTCCGCCGCTTTGTACGTGATTTCGCTACTATTGCGGCTCCTCTGCACAAACTTCTGACCACGAGCGCACCCTTTGTCTGGTCGGATGACTGCGAAGCCGCTTTTCACACCCTCAAGCGATGCCTCACATCACGGCCAGTGCTTCGCCATTTCAACCCTGCAGCACCTACTGTGCTACACACTGACGCAAGTGGACTTGGCATCGGTGCTGTCCTTCTTCAGCGGAACCAAGCTTCCGAAGAACAAGTCGTGGCCTACGCGAGCCGTACTCTGTCACATGCTGAGCGAAACTACAGCATCACTGAGCAAGAATGTCTCGCCATCGTGTGGTCCATCCAAAAGTTTCGTCCTTACTTATACGGCCGGCATTTCACAATAGTGACTGACCATCATGCTCTGTGTTGGTTATCGTCTCTCAAAAATTTGTCGGGACGCCTTGGCCGTTGGGTACTACGATTGCAAGAGTATGACTACAGCGTCACATATAGGTTGGGCCGAGAGCACCAAGATGCTGACGCTTTGTCCCGTTGCCCGCTCTCGCAAAGCGCCGAAGTGTCACCTTCCATCTGTTCGTCACCGCCTGCCAAAGTGACCAAACAGACGGCTGCTCCTTCGAAACAGTTAGTTGCCTCGGCGGACCTTCTTTCGTCCACAGATCTCGCCTCGCTCCAACATGCCGATACTTACTGCCGCACAATCATCGATCGGCTCACTGGCTTATCGCGTGCTCCAAACAGCCGCCTAAGACGACAACTTGCCCGTTTCAAGCTTCAAGAGGGAACATTATGTCGGCAAATTTACCATCCTCTCGGTAACCAATGGGTTCCCGTCATTCCTCGCTCACTTCGTCTGGAAGTTCTACAAGCGTTTCATGACGATGCAACAGCTGGCCACTTAGGGTTCCACAAGACCTACGACCGCCTCAGGACTCGCTGCTTTTGGCCTGGCCTCTCCACTTCTGTCGCCAAGTACGTCGCTTCCTGCGCGTCATGCCAGCACCGAAAACGTACCACGTCTCTTCCCGCGGGGCCACTGCAACCACTGCCGTGCCCGTCCACTCCCTTTGAATTTGTGGGCATAGACTTATACGGACCTCTTCCGCTTACGCCAGCCGGTCACCGCTGGATTCGTTACTGCCGTAGACCACCTTACTCGCTACGCGGAGACGGCAGCTCTTTCATCTGGTGCTACCTCTGAAGTAGCCGATTTTTTCCTTCGCGCCATTATTTTACGACATGGCGCACCGCGTGTGCTCCTTAGTGACCGTGGCAAGACATTTCTTTCACATGTCCTTGCTGAAGTCTTAAAGGCCTCTAACACCATCCACAAGACCACATCAGCGTATCACCCAGAAACTAACGGTCTGACTGAGCGTTTTCACCGAACTTTGTCCGACATGATCTCTATGTACGTGCAACCAGATCACAAAAACTGGGACACAATACTTCCTTTTGTCACGTTCGCATATAACACTGCCATACAGCGTACAACGAATTTTAGCCCTTTTTTTTCTCGTGTATGGCCGTGTACCGACTTTTGTTCTGGACACCACCTTTTTGTCCACATCTTCCAATCCATCTTCATCTCTCCCGGAAGAGTTCGCCGCTCGCGTCGCCCGCTGCCGTGAAATCGCCCGCGCCAACACTGCTACCATTCAGGACAAGAGAAAAATCGACATTGATGCGAAGCGTCGAGTTGTTGTGTTCCGCCCAGGCGACGAAGTCCTTTTGTGGACACCTGTTCGTGTACCTGGGCTCTGCGAAAAATTCCTTCACCGGTATCTCGGTCCATACACCGTCCTGGAACGAACATCTGAAGTCAACTATCGCGTTGCTCCTGTCAACGCGGCTTCTGATCGTCGTCGCCGCCACACCGAGATCGCCCACGTCTCTCGACTGAAACGATATATTCGGCGTCCCAACCCTTTCTAACTTGCTGCCCTCTTTCGCGAAGGGGGGAAAATAGTGTGAGCGCTGACTATGTACTTCATCTTCATCTGCATGACCAAACCATTGTAGTGATCATCATCGTATGTCACGCGGGCTGGCTCTCTGGCTCGTGCGCCTGGATTAAAGAAGGATAACCTGGTTGCTGCCGTACCGGACGTGGTCTCATAATATATATATATATATATATATATATATATATATATATATATATATATATATATATATATATATATATATATGTGTGTGTGTGTGTGTGTGTGTGTGTGTGTGTGTGATAACACAAGAAAATAATAATGCAGAAAAAGACTCCGGCGCGCGGATACTAATGTATGACCAGTGAATTGTGACTGCGGGGCGTTAGCAACTGAGTACGAAGGAGCGCTTCTTTCAGCATCGAAATGACAAGCTATTAATATCTACCACTTACCGCTGGCAATGACCGCCCGTAGGAGAATCTATCGTGTTTTCAGCATCACCAGCGAGATAACGCAATTACCGCACGTCGCCTAAAGCCTCTAAAGCCTCTAGAACTTCGAAAAGTAGCGACACACTCTAGAACATTTCACGGGCCCGGGCCGGCCAAACTGCCCGGGCCCACTCGGCCCGCGTACCGGGTAAGGCATTGTTAGGTCGGGCTTGGGCCTATGAGCTTCGAGCTCGGGTCCGGCCCGGGCCTGATTCAGGCCCGTATTAGGCCTGAGTCTCATATGTAGGATGTTTGAAGAAATATGTCTAATATCATTTAAAAATCACAAGAAGGAACCATCTGCGTGCTACATGCCGCGTTGCCTTCACTTCAACCGATGGCATCGTCAGATGTGTACAAACATTAATTACTACAGTAAATATAATAAAACAACTGAAATTTTGCTTAATTTAAACCAATTACCTTCTCCATTAGCGCATTGTAAAAGTGAATGTTAGATGCGTTGTTTTGTGTGTCCATTTCGGTTTCGTGAGCAAAATTAGCCAGATTTCATTGCTTCGCCGTGATTACTAGTGGCCGGCTTTCAGAAGCTTCAATGTGGCTATAGACTATTCGTAGGAAGAACTTTCACTCGCCCATTTGACTTGTTTAACATTTTCCACTGGTTAAAAGCCAGGTGTTTTATATTTCTGTGATTACTGCCGTAATTCATTCAGTTTGAAGCGGCCGTCGTTCTTTCTTCTGCAGCAACATGAGTGAATCTTCAAAAACGAATTAACTTCACGAAGTCATCACGGCAGAAGTTAAACCATTGGTGGATGCTGTTGTTTCCCCAAGCGTCACCTTCGAACCGGCAGTAAGTCTTCTGATTGGGTCGGACCTATTGCGGAAAGTAATGCCAACTAACATCGAAGGCTGTCGGGTGTCGGATGACAGAGCGTTAATCGCTGTCAACACGAAAAAGGAGTTGACTCCCGAGGACCATATATCCGTTAAGGAGGAAAGTGGACAATATTCCAGCAGTCGTATCTGCGTCCTGAGAACAGAGGTCTATCAGGAAGAGAACCTCTCTGAATCGTCACAACGGGTTACGGAGCTCGGTACCAGTAGTGTTGCAGGAAAGACATTTTCGAAGAAAGACATCGAGATAAGAGTGTTCAATGAAGCCATCAATTTGCAAAATGGTCGCGATGAACTTGCGCTACCAAGGACATCAGCGAAGGATCATCGCAGTGTTGTCATTTATTTGAAGAAAGCCAGTTCAATCTTGTGTAGAAAGTATGAAGTCACACAAGAAAAACGGGCATGTGGAGGAGACCGCCACTGATAAACTGTCAGAAGTAATCGGCGAAACAGGTATGATAAGAACCCCAGCTGTGTATGACGCCTCTTCGAATGGAGCAGAAGAGTACTATTGAATGTCCATATTGAAGAGGCAGTCGAAAAAAGGCACTCTCAGCACCAGCTCTTCCTTTGACAATGCGACAACTCTAGAAGACGGCAACTGGCCAAAATAGCTGCCGCAATATCAGCGTTACGCACACCTCAATGCGAGTGACATGCATCGACGCTGTCGTCATGGTGGCCTTCATGGCACTCTCGCTGGACTATGTGAATGGTTCTGGTCACTAAGATGACACCCACGTGGTGTTAAAAGTGCGCTGTGATTTTGATGCATGCACGCATTTCAAACTCAATGGTTTATCAACAACTACAACACCTTTCCAAAACACAGTGTGTCCCGATCGAAGCTGCTTCAGGTCAGCAGTGTCGATATGTTCCTGTGGCTGCGGAAGGAGACTACTACCGCGAAAGTCGTTAAACGTGTGCCAATTAGAACAGTGCACACATTTGAAATGTCATTTAGGATAACACGTCATTGAAGGCTTTCCATTCCTTCATCGTGAGGTTTCATATTCCAATAAGGAAGTAACGCCCAAGACAGAAAATCACGAACTTAAGTCGACGCTTTTGAAGTACATTATGATGGAGCTTTGCCTAAACTCGTGCAAGTAAGGTGAAAATCGTAGCATCTATTGTTGAGGGGAAGACTTGTGGGAGGATGACTCGGACTGTAAAAGGCTGCATGCGGGGAATATTAACGGAATGTTAGTGAAGTCGTCGTGGTGAGAGGATGTAGAAACTTGCGCGTGACACGCACTGAGGAGACGAAGAAGGGTAGTGGGGCAGAGGCTTGTTTGTTCTTGAAGTGTTCGAATGCACGCAATGTTGTAGACGGCACTGTGCTCAGCCCCAATAAAGGCTTCTTAGAGATTTCCCCACAAGAACATAACAATTTCAAAGATCGAAAGCGCCATGAAATGACGACAAAACAGGCATCTTCAGGGAACAACGAGAACGGGGGCTCGCTTGCTAATGAGTGTGGGCCGCTTTGACATATTACGGAACTAAGGTGGCGTCGACTCGAAGCAGAAGTGTGGAGAAAATGACCTTGTTCTGAGCACGAAAACGCAGTGTACCTTGAAGACAGCCGAGAAGCCAACGCGATAGCTTTAAATTTATGTAACGCTGTCCAGATTAGTGTATTCCTTCCACAAGAGGCTAGAGCGTGTTTTTATGCCTAGTATACTCAATGAAGTTTGCCAGAAATTTGTTACTTTTACTCAAGAGACCTGGCTCGCATTAAATTTATGTACACTCACAATATCAATGTCTGACTTTTTTTTTCACTTCATGGAGGCAGCATATTTCGAAATCGTGTTTTGAAATGCGAAAACAACAATGTGTGGTTAGCACTGCGTACATGAGGCAGAAAGCTATGACTACAATTATGTTTTATATAACCCTGCAACGACTTCTTGAAAGTGTTAAGGGCGTAATTAACTGAAAGTATACAGAATTCCAGTTAAACGGCGCCAGAATGAAAGAAATTCCAAAACACTCACTACAACATCTATTGAGTGAGGAAGTGTTTTCACAATCCCCGAAGATTGAACAAGGACTCCTTAATGTTCAAGGCATACTTGGCTGAAACGGGCCCGGCCAGGCCGTGCTCAAGCCTTTCGGGCCCAGGCTGGGTACCAGACGTATTTAAAAACACCAGGCCGGACTCGGGCGGGCCGGAGCCAGATGTTTTCAGGCCGGAAAATTTGGCCCGTGCAGTGCTCTAAGTCACACTCCTCCTCCACTCTCGTTTCTCCTCGGTCTCCTCTCGTTCGCACCCTGTTCTCGAACGTTGCGCCACAAGCATTGCTCCTGCGTAGCACACCGACCTTTTGCAGAGATAGCGCTTGCTTGTCAAGCAGGGCGCTGAGACATTCGCGTCAGCCGTCTGAATCACTCTAAAGTTATCTAAACTAGTGTAACCATGCCTCTCTGCAATGCCTTATAGGGTATAGAATATTGTACCGTTGCTGAAGCACACAGACGAGTCAAACAAATGTCTTTATTAAGGATTAACATGTGGTCACCACTGAATGACTGTGACCGTTAAACTGCGAGCCAACTGATCACCAGAGGGGCCGGTCAGCTGACTTCTTCCTCAGCACAAGAAGTGTACGTGAGCGCGTGTCGCATACGAGCAGGGTCCGGCGAGATGCTCGTGTCACGATGGTCTCTGCGCGGCACAAGAATACCGCGCGCATGCGTACCCTGTGCACATAGTGTGGGGGGCTTTAGCTCCATGGGGGCAAGATGTCGGGGCAACATGTGCAGAGAGCACTCACCATGATTCTCAGTGGAAACAACAGCTCGCGTAGACGCACCACGCAGGACGGTTATATCGCAGAGGGCCAATTTTAGCATTTGGTGAGGCATCTAAGACACTCACGTTAATAACGCACCAGATGACGACCCTCATTTGTAGTTCATACCTTCGAGCTGCGGTGGTTGTTTCCTTGAGTGGTTAGACGCACCAAGCATATTCCGCAAGTGCGCCTCTTGGAAGCATCTGGCATACGAACAATTTCGCCGAAAGAAGGAGCTAGCGAATTAGCGAACAATACCGTGCTGCCGAAAGCGATTCCCTCGCGACAGCGCCAGCCGCGGATATAATCCTTCCCGAGAAATAGCTTCTAAACTATGGCACGAATGGCACGTACACGTGAGGTTCTTAAACGATGAACGCATCCAACGACTCGGTACTTCATGTACGCTTTGCATAGCTGTCCTCACAGCGTAAGTCTCCTAAATGATTGATCAACGTAACAGAGCCAGAGAAAGCAAATGCCCCTGAAATATACGAACACACAAAAAATCTCACACCATCTCCCCATAAAGGGAACCTTGTGTTGAGGTGAAGCAGCGGGAAGATGGTTCGCTTGAGCGTGAGACTGTCTATTTATTGAGAGACTGTTGAGCAAGCAATCTTATTATATAAAGAATAATGACACTGGTGGCCGCGTTCACGCTGGCACTCATCGCGACGTGTCGCAAGAGCTAAGCCTGAGGTGTCTCAAAGCAAGCTGTGATGAACGGGTGTTTCTTATACTGGAACATGCCAATCGCTACTAATGCGAAATGATAGACAAGACATCGACTGGACACAGAAACCCGCCGTCCGCCTTTAGTTACGCGTACGCAGCGAATTTTTATGGTACAACAATCCACAGGAGGAATCTACCACCGGCACTACCTTGGAGGTCAATCTTCAGTGTCCTTTATAAGGGGTGGCCAGTGAATGGTTGTGCAGCACGAGCAGTTCGTTTTTTCAATCAGAACTTGCTGCGACCATGTCTTCTGTCACAAATCGTTGTTGTTAACAGGCACTATCATGAAGAGCTTTTGGCCGTGACTAGACTGGTTCTGGTATAAGAAGGCGCATGAACCCCCGATGGCAACCAACAGGGACGTTATGCTTGGGTGAAAAGTATTTCACAGCACAATGCTCACGGAAGAAGAAGCACGTACCTGCAAAATAGATGCGTTGTACACCAGCGTGCCCGCGCTTCGAGAGCAAAAATGGTAGTCAGGAGTGAGTGTAAACTAGAGTGAACTTATGACTGCCCCTATTCTAGGTTACTCTAGTTTACAGTCGCAGTTTACTGGGCGTCTCCCATGTATACACAAACAGAGAGCTCATGGCGGCGGCTTCGCGGGTGTGCTTGCTTGCCCATTGCTGGTCAGCGAGAAGACAGCTTCTAAGATACCTCTCCCACTTGCTGGAGGTAGAGGAGACACATTGCAATCTCGAAGATAGTGATCTAAACCTAGCATGCACTATAAGCCTATCGCTGACATGAAAAGGAAGACCCGCCGTGGTGGTCTAGTGGCTAAGGTGCTCGACTGCTGACCCGCAGGTCACGGGATCGTATCCGGGCTGCGGCGGCTGCATTTCCGATGAAGGTGGAAATATTGTAGGCCCGTGTGCTCAGATTTAGGTGCACGTTAAAGAACCCCAGGTGGTCGAAATTTCCGGAGCCCTCCACTACGGCGTCTCTCATGATCATACGGTGGTTTTGGGACGTTAAACCCCACATATCAATCATCAACATGAAAAGGAAGCAAGCTAGACTGGGGGACAAAATTGAGGGAGTGATTAAAGGTTAATCCCGCCGCTCACCAAAAGGGATGTAAAGGTTACGCAAAAAATCGCTTGGTAGCTGCTCTGTACACTTCAGGTTTTCGACGAGAAATCGCATCCAACCTGAGTGCAAAAAACATGGATCCAAATCCTCATGTTATGCTTATAGATATGGAAAAATATTTTTTTCTTTTTGTTCGAAGCCTTCAACAGAATATAAAAAAAGCAATGATAATAAAAACTGGGGGTGAAGTAGTATGTACATCGTACAACGCCGGCAAAACCTTGTTTTGGTACTTCTTCGCTATCATTAGTGGTGTTCACTGTGGTGGATTGGCTAAAAATGTAGTGGTTTTATAAAATATTACAATGTTTTAGAATAAGAGAAGTTTTGTATTTCGGCAAGCCTATTTCATCTTCCTCATTAAAACTAGCTTATACAGATATTTTCATGTTTGTAATTTGTAGATGTTTCGATGTTTTGAGTTTTCAGCATTTTAGGATTTTGGTTTCTCTTATATTTGGAATTTTGAATTTTGTGTGTTCTAAATTTTGACATTCTGATAGCTCATTATTTTCTATTTCGACAGTTTGAAAGCCACGCATCTGTAAATACTGCCACAAAGAAGCAGAAGATGGAGCATTTCAGAATATAGCGCCCCATAACTTCATTAAATTATGTACTTAAAGAACGTGCCCACATTGAAACTTTTGACCAAAGTGCATGCTAATTGCATTTGCTATTGCACTTGTTTTTCTTGTGTACAATAAGAGAGCATCACGTAGAATACCTAATGTCATGATTCTGTATCATTGTTTTTTACCTCTTAAAAACGGCATTGCGCCGCGTCGGCAATTATCCATGTAATTTTTTTGCAGACGACATGCAGCGCCAGGTGCTCAACCGTCGCTCATAGCTGACTAAAAGACAGCAATTAAAGCGATGGTGAACAAAGTGCACTTAAAATAGTAATTTTTTACGGGAAATTAACCATTTTTCGCGTGTACTATAAAATTATTCAGTATAATCAGGATACCTATTTTTAAAACTTTGCAGTCTGTTTTTTAAAACAATTAACAAATGACGGTACCCAAGCATCAAAGGCATGTTACAATATTTCATGTACAGTGTCTCTTTATTTCAATATCCGCATTTTTGACCGCTCATTTCTGCAGAAGTTTCATTCAAAGTTGCGATCAGACTGAAATAGATAAAGAAGGTGTACACGTGCATTGCACGAGCAAGGGCCTCGAGGGCTGGCAAGCGGAAGAGAGAACACAAGCGCTCATACGCTGCCACATCTTGCAACGGTTTCCATTCTCGTCGCTGTCATTTCTATCATGGAGATCTCGACGGACGCGTCAAGTGAGCCGCCTTCTGTGTGACGTCCGGCAAGACACGGCTCAGGAAATTTTCACTATCTCAGCTTCCATGCTGGAATCGGTCGAGCTCCACTGTTGAAGATGCTGATTCACATGCCGCGAACACAAACGGTGTTCCAACAAAAGCGTCGACAACGCTATATAACAGAGCGGCTTCCAGCGCGAGTACGCCACGCACCTGTTCGGTAACTGATTCGGCCTGTCTACCAGCCAGTCATTTTGAATTCTGATCCACTGCAAGGGCATGCACAACGTTGTGCCTATCACCAGCGCCGCAAACACCCCTGTTTCAACGCGAAATTCTACGCAAGGTTCGAGTTCCTGTAAGCCTTCCATTTTGACCTATGCGACGACGCCACTGCAATGCTGCTGGCCATGGCCTCTCTACTGAGATGTCTGGCTTCCATGACGTCCGACATGCAGCTAATGCACTTGTTCAGGCTGCTTCATTGGTTTTCATTGGAACCCAGTTCATGAAGCTGAGCGAGTCAAGCGTCTCCTAAAACCAGCACGTTATTCTGCGTGGCTTCCAGCTGTGCTGCAACTTGGGTCATGGCAATCATTGCCTGCTGAAAATCTACCCAGAGACTTTATTGAGTCACCACACACAACGGTGACCATTGTAGATGTGATGGTCGTCATGAGAATTCTCTTATCGAGCGTTGGCGTTACCTGATATTCAAGCTGCTCAATTTCTGTGAAGACTTTCGCACGCACATCCTCAACAACTTCTTCCAGCTCTGCTTTCCGCTGCGGAAACGAAAGCTGGAGCAAAAGGCGAAGTTCAAATGCCCAGCAAACAAGAGGCCCGGAAGATATCTCTTCGTATAGGAACAGCTAACAAAGGGCAAAAGTACTTTGACTCGGGAGACTACAACATGGCGAAGGCGAAAGGCCAGAAAGGGGCTCCTCGGGTTCCACCCGCCGTTTCCTAGAACACAACTAGACAGACCACCCACACAGCGGAGTTCCTGCTGCCACATAAGACGTTCCTCGTTCAGAGAGCTGGCCACGAAGCTTTCTTTTTGTGTGTACCAAGTGGGGCTGTCCGTGTGCCTTACGAAGGACTGAATGACATATCCAGAGCCTCCCACCCTCAAAGCTTCAAGTGCAAGACATCGGGGACATCAAGATGATGTGCATTTGCTGGTTCGCCCCGCATTCTTCGCCCTTATATTGGCGGTGCATCTTGCGCCTTGACTTAATTCTGTAGTCATTGTTTTACGAGACTGTAATGTGCCAAATGTTTGTTCATATGTCTGCCTGTTTATGCATTTACAGAAATATTTGTTATTTATACGATTTATTTACTTCATTTGCACTGTGATTTTGAAATTGCATGAACTTACTCTTTCTCTTCACCTTTTAACTTTATTTAACTGTTTTTAACTACTTTTTAACTGTTTAGTTTTGTGTGTAAGTAGTGGATGTGTCAAATGTGTGTAAACGTCAGTTAAAGGTTTTTAAACTAAGTAGTACAAGGAATTACGAATCACGTATCAGTGCAAAGCGTTGCCGCAAAAAATGAAAAAAGGAAATGTATTTAAAAATTTGTGGACCAATACACTTCGCCTTTTGCATTAAACGTGATACTGAGAATTATTGGCTGTTGCACATACTTCAACCATTAAGAATACTCTCTTTATTGAGTGATCGTTATCGAGAAGCTTAAGTTGTAGATTACCAAAATATAGCCCACAAAGCAGAAAGCGGCATTTGCCAGTGGCTGCATTCTGTGTAAATATGGCTGCATTCTGTGTAATGGATAACATGCTTTAAACCACAAGCAATCATGCACGTGAATTGTTTTCGAACTTGCTGTGCCCTCCGCTACCTGACCTTAAGACAGTACTTCCAGTAACGTTTGTGCCTTTTGTAATGTGTGGCTGGCTTTAAACCGAGATGCCGTCATAATAATCACATGGTATGACGTCTGATTGCAATTTACGCTTGTTACATGCAATATCATTGCGGTGTTATATGTTGCACCATGAAACGTAAATAGAGGACGGGTGTTTTTGTAAAGCACGAAAGTTATTTTCTTTGATTTCGATGCAGAGAAAGATACTTTTCCATAATTTAGAAACAGACCCGTGGCTGTGTGGTCTGTGGCAAACAGCCTGGTCTTGATGTTCCTTCAAATCCCGAATTTTCATTATTTATGGTATTTGCATCTGTCTAAACTTCAGGTCACGCACAAGATAATGATTTTTCACGACACTGACACTGGTGTTTCTGCGGAACGACCTCTTTAACCCTATCGCAATAAAATGATGTATACCTCGTTGATTCTATTGCATGCGGGTTGTATACGTGGAGGTTTTAGTTGTATGAACTAGAATGAAAAAAAAACTATTGAGGTGCACCTAGACGTGAACTAGCTAGCACCGGGCCGCCTCAACGGCGGGATTGGTAGGCTCATAGCAGGTGTCTCAAACTTGCCTACGCAAGCGGGCCCCTTGTACGACATCTAGTCCTGTAAGGGCCGGGATAAGGAAGGAGGGGGAAGTTGCGAAAGGAGTGGGGATATTTGCACACGTTGCCAGAAACGGCGCCATTGAAACAAAAACAAAACACATCCTCTATCTTGTATATAGGTCATTTCTGAAGGAGATTAGGCGCCAAGATTCAAACATGTTGATATCGATCGCCGAACTTATTAAACGTCGCCATGGATTCGGAAATGCAGTTCTCGTTTCACGGTTTGTTTAAACACATGGCCACACAGAAGGATGCACGAAAACAATCTCTCAGACCAGTCATGCCTGCTAGTGGGCGTACTGGAATGCCCATGTAGTTAACCTTAATATTTTCAGCTACGCATTTCCCTTTGTTACCTTTAGTATATGACATTGTCAACATTGGCTCATCATGTACTTTTCAACAACGCATCACTAGTTATATCTAGTGTTAATCGGATCATGGCTGTTGAACTTTTACTTGTAATCCCACATCTTATTTAACACCCCGTATATTGAGGCCTTTAAGGAAATAAAACTGAACTGAACTGCATTGTTCTAAAAGTAGATTCGTGCCAACAAATTAAGAAAAACTTCCCATGACATGTTGCAAATCAAAGACGAAGAAAGCAAGCGAGGCGCCTGCTTCTCAATCAAAACCTGTCATTTTGTTAGATTTAAAAGGCATTGGTACCCTGGACGCTGGTGTCGAGAGTATCAAGGGGGTTTGAGCTCCACGGTCCACGATGTTGATGTCAGTAAGTGCCGAATAGCAACGCACGGACAACAACGTCTCAAATACTGAACAATCGAATAAACGCATACGCGAGTATACTGCCTTTACTTCCTCGGCAAATAGCGAAGCATGAATGAAGAAGGCCAATATATCAATTTAAAATCAGCACAATGTAACGAGGCGGACGCAAATAACGCCGTTAATGACTGATATCATGATTATGGTGTTGGGATGTGTATTCTACCTTCGTCGTGAATTCGCGTCACGTGACGCTAAGTTCAGTATATGTGAAGCTGGCGAAACGGTCGCGAGAGTGCTGTAAGAGTGGCATGTAATCATGTTTTACATGACAAGCATACATTTATTATATTTAGACGTGTCATTTACCTTCGTCGCCTGCTCACGTCACGTGATACCAAATTTGTTATATGTTGACTTACAGAAGGTACCGCGAGCGCGCAAGGAGCGTAGCATGTATTCATGTTTTACACACACCACGGTGAACACTGGGGACGTGATGGTCGTCATGAGAATTTCCTTTTCGACCATTGGCGTCCACCTGATATTCAAGCTTCTCAGTTTCTGTAAAGACTTTCCCACGCAAATCCCCAACAACTTTTTCTAGCTCTGCTTTCCACCGCGGAAAGGAGAGCTGGAGGAAAAGGCTAAGTTGAAGTGCCCAGCAAACATGAGGCCCGGAAAATCTCTCTTCGTACAGGGACGGCTGAAGAAAGAGCAAAGGTACTTGGGCTCTTAAGAGACTACAACATGGCCAAAAGTAGAGGGAAGAAAGCGGCTCCTCGGGTTCCCCTCACCGTTCCCTAAAACCCCCCGGGACAGAAAATCCCCAGTGGGGTTCCTCTTGCCACGTCAGACTTTCCTCGTTTAGAGCAAGCTGGCCACGAAGATTTGTTCCTAGAAAGTGCAACGTGAGGTTGCCCACTTTACGAGGCTCGGGGTGACATACCCAGAGCCTCCCGCCTTCCAAGATTAAAGTGCAGGACATTGGGGACATCTAGATCATGTGCGTGACCTTGTTTGCTGCTCGTCATTTGCTGCTATAACTGCAGCCCATCTGGCGCCTTGACTTTCGTCCGTAGCAATTCATTTAGGAAACAGTGACATGCCACACTTGTGTTTATAGTTTAGCCTGCTTATGCATTTACATCAATATTTCTTTTCACCACAATCTGTCAGCTTGACATATAAGAAAAAGTTCTACATAAAAAAATAAAAAGAAACAAGTTCTGGGAACGAGAGTGATTCGTATCCTTTTGTTGAGCTTAGTGAACAAGAGAAAAAGCGGGGGTCAAGACATTGCCATCGACCGAATTTTGTCTCGCGGGTGCAAAAGTCTTTACAAAAATCGAGCAGCTTGAATATCAGGTGGATGCCGATGGCTGAAAAGAAAATATTCATGACGACCATCATGTCCACAATGGTCACTGTGGGGTGTGTAAAACTTGAATACATGCTACGCTCATAGCACACTCGCGGTAGTTTCAGTAAGTCAACATATACCAAATTTGACATCGCTTGACTTGAGTAGACTACGAAGGTAAATGACGTGTCTAAACATAATAATCATGACAATGAAGTCATGTAAAGCATAATTGACGTCCGCCTCGCAACGTTGTGCTATTTTTAAAGTGACATTTTAACCTTTTAGATTCGTGCTTCGCATATCATCGATTCCCACCGTACGTGGGAATCGATAATATACGAAGCACGAATCACAAAGCCAATTTTTATCATCAGAATGCCAGTTTTTATCATCAGTTTTAGGCCGGTTGTTTATAGAGCGATGTTCTTCAGTGTGACGATACATGTCGAACCCGATTTTCTGAAATCGAGAATACCGCGTGTAGTTTGAGAGGTCAATCATCGAAATTGCAGAAAGCGATGTCGGAGATACCAACTAAACGCACCGAGTGGGCTGGAAGGGTGCTTCGTGACGCTGCAACTTCTCTTTAAGAAATGTGTGTAGATGGCGCGCAGCGCGAGAAACCCAATGTAATCATCAAAGGGCAAACGAAGAGAAATTAAACATAAACATAAACGTAGGAGCAATAGAAGTTTTCGCACGTTTGTCCGCTCAAGCCAATTTCTATTCATCACTGGATTCACAAGACACTCGCTGGATATATATATATATATATATATATATATATATATATATATATATATATATATATATATATATATATATATATATATATATATATAGTGGGAGTAATAATTCAATGGGCCAGTTAGTCTTCGTGAAGGTATGGGATATGGCACAACGGGAGCGTTGTCAACAAGGATAAATATATTTATTTCCCAACAGTTTCGGGAGGGGTCCTCCCTTCATCAGGGGATGAGTTATACTCATCCCCTGATGAAGGGAGGACCCCTCCCGAAACTGTTGGGAAATAAATATATTTATCCTTGTTGACAACGCTCCCGTTGTGCCATATCCCATACCTATATATATATATATATATATATATATATATATATATATATATATATATATATATATATATATATATATATAGCAATAAATTTATAGTGAACATACATTACCACAATATAGAATATTAACTATATAACGCTATCTCAATATTCAAATTTCGTCGCCAACACGCACCCACTTATTGTAGTAAATCGGCTTTTGACCAGACCAGTTCCTTACGACGAGCTTCTCGATGCTCACACGATGAGGCACCAAATCGATAAGCCCGGCAGGATAACTCACCCTTAATGAACCGCTCTCACTTGTATTCTGGTGATGAGTACGGAAAGGGCCGCAATGACGCGCTTCAGTTTCAGACATATCTATTGCACCCTCGCAGTATAAAAAATGATCTGCATGCCAGCATTCGAGAACAGTTTTATGATGTCCAGTGCCTGGCTGTCACCAGAAAACGAACTAAACCGAATGTCATGCATATACGGCTTCAGGCAACATCTCAGCACCCGAGACGTGAATTTTGAACTCCACGAGCGAGTCGTCTAGCAAGCATCGAGGTACGCACCGCGAGGTATCCTCGCTCTCGACCTGAAAACGCCTTTGCGAGGAGCGTGTTGCAAAATCTGAACAAAAATAGGTGCGGCCGCAAGACATTCGGCTACATAAACGACTTTCTGACA
This sequence comes from Rhipicephalus annulatus, assembly GCA_013436015.1. Classification (NCBI taxonomy): domain Eukaryota; kingdom Metazoa; phylum Arthropoda; class Arachnida; order Ixodida; family Ixodidae; genus Rhipicephalus; species Rhipicephalus annulatus. The sequence continues at coordinate 15,309 of WOVY01001102.1, read as the reverse complement.
AACCAAACGGTGACAATCAGGACAGGGGAGCAAAAATCGGACTCTGTCAAGCTCGGCGATCGAGGCACCCTTGAGGGATTGGTCCTGTTGTCCCTGCTCTTCATTCTTGCCCTCCTGCCCCTGCCCGATCTGCTGAAGAAAATAGAAGGTGTGGAGTGTGCATTTTACGCCGACAACATCACGTTGTGGACAGGCTAAGCTGGGTCCGATGCCTGGGCGGAGGAAGCCTTGCAGCGGGTGGCGACGACCGTGCACGAGTATGCCAAGTCATGTGGACTGAGCTGCGCTCCCCAAAAATCGGAGCTGCTTATGTCACAACCAGGAAAACCCAAGAGGAAGCCACCGCTTAACATGAATATCACCATCGACGGAATGTTCATTAAACCATAACAGCAAATTGGGATTCTCGGTCTAAGGCTTAAGAGCGACGGGAAAGCACAAGCCGCCATCATAAAGATCAAGACTACAACACAACAGATTCCTATAACATGACTCGAAAGGTATCTAACAGAATCCGACGCCTGAAAGAGGACGATGCTATGCGCTGGGTGCGTTCATCGTGTCGCAGGTTACCTACTCCGCCCCGTATCTCGAACTGACGAGGACTGATAGAGACACCCTCAACACGATGCTTCGCAAGGCAACGAAGCAAGCACTGGGCGTGCCAATATACTCGTCTACGCTAAGATTGCTAGACCTGGGCGCCCACAACATGGTGGAGGAACTCATCGAGGCCCGCCTTTCTATATAATCAGAGAATCCAGCTAAGTCACACGGAGCATGGACGAGCCGTTCTGCGAGAGATAGGATGTCAGATCAAGCCAGTACCCACCAAGGCGGCCCTTCTGGAGGACTGGAAGACAACTAAAAACAAACCCCTTATCCGGAACGTAACGCCGGGCAATGACGACGAGACGCACACCACGCGGGCCGAAGCCATGACCGGGAAGCTGGAAGAGAACCCCAGGACCCTATACGCGGACGCCTCGCTCCGAAAACACAGTGATCGTGTGGCGGTGGCGGTTACACACACTGACAGGCTAATAGTCAGTGCGTCCCTGAGGACAACAGACCCCGCGATCGCCGAGGAAGCGGCCATGTCCTTCGCATTTGTACAGCCGAGCGTAGGCGTGGTGGTCACCGACTCAAAAACAGTCTGTGAACTTTCCCGCAGGGAGGAAATCTCCGTGGCACGAGCCATTCTTTCCAAGTGCAAGCTTCCGGGAAGAGCCGCAAATCTTGTGTGAGTCACGGCTCACTCGCAGGTAGCAGGCAATACCATTGCCGACTATCATGCCGGAGAAATGTCAATCCGAGCTTAGCATGAGCCGGAAAAGCTACCACACCCGGTTACCAGCTTTCGTGGCATTACCCAGATGTACCGAAAGGAAAGGTGCAAATTACCAGAATCTCACGCCAACCTGACCAGAAAACAACACACGATATTGCGTCTAGCGCACGCGGGATCTCTTGCGCATCCCGTATTGCTTAACTGCATGTACCCTGCGGAACATGACACGCTCTGTCCGTTTTGCAAAATAGAAAATGGCACCCTGCTGCAAATCTTCGTACAGAGCACAGAACATAAACTACCCCCCCCCCCAACCTTCCCTTTTTCCCGACACCCTGTATCCCCAACCTCTTGAGCGATGGGAAACCTTGTTATCCAACTCCGCCCTACCGACTCAGCGTGCACTGACGAACAGGGGAGGGGCCAGAATCTGCTGAACAAATGCGGGTCCCGCAACTAGGGAACCGCCCCGTTCAGTACCTGCACGCAATACTAACATAGTTAGGCCCAATAATTGTTGATTCATCATCAAGTCCTCAGAGCTGCAAATAGGACATGAAGCCAATTTTGAGGATTTTTCTTGTTGCTTCATTGAGAAACACTGCACAGAGCTTTTGAGTTCTCAGGTTCATTCTCGTCCACACACTGTGCGACGTTTAGCTGACGCTGTCTATGGGGCTCCTCCTGTGGTTTGCCACCCTCCCTGACGGTGTTGACGCGATCACACCGAAGGAAGTGGCGCCGGGGAAACGCTGGCAAAAACGCTGCATATGTTTCGGCTTTTAGAGTACTTGGCACTCTTCTCATAAGGTAGAGCTGAAAGCCGTCCCGGGGGCCTCACGCTTCATGAGGCCGTATCAACGAAAATTACTTGCGGAATGCATTCGCACTCCTGGCACGAAACGTGAACGACCTTTACCGTTCAATGTGTGTTTAAAAAGAGTGGGTAACGATTTAGAGTACTAAAGGTACTCTACGATGGGACGCGATCACACCGAAGGAAGTGGCGCCGGGGAAACGCTGGCAAAAACGCTGCATATGTTTCGGCTTTTAGAGTACTTGGCACTCTTCTCATAAGGTAGAGCTGAAAGCCGTCCCGGGGGCCTCACGCTTCATGAGGCCGTATCAACGAAAATTACTTGCGGAATGCATTCGCACTCCTGGCACGAAACGTGAACGACCTTTACCGTTCAATGTGTGTTTAAAAAGAGTGGGTAACGATTTAGAGTACTAAAGGTACTCTACGATGGGAGAGCATAAAGCCGTCCCGAGGGCGTTAAAGGATGATAACCGCAAATGTCATTTTTGTGACGCCAGATACGGTTAACGCAATATAGATTTGTGCTGTATTTAAAAGGACACATGCTGGTGTCACTGGTTTTTAGGCCAAAAACGTTTACTACTTGTCAAATATCCAAAACGATTCTGACATCACTCTGCGTCACACTGAATGCTTTGAGTAGGGACGTCGAACTTTTATTTAATACTGCGTGCTGTGTTTGTGTTAGTAGTGAAAAAGCACTGATGGTCGCAAGCACCACGACTCTTTCACACAGATCAAAGACAGGTGAGCTACAAAATTGGTGGCGCCGATTGTATTTGTGTTTGTATTTTGATTTTTTAGGTAGTCGCGAAACACGGCCGTTGGCACTGTCACCAACATGTTTTTACCTAACTACATTGAGCCTAAAACTAGCTGAAAATTAACGTTTATTTTGACTCCAACACTACTGTTCTACATTAGTGAGATATAAGGAGCACTGAACAGTTTTTTTTTTTTCTGATCCGCGAGTTGAACGGGATACCAATACTCGGTCACTGTTGCGTATAGTTTTAGCTTGTACGTATACTTCTTTACGTTACCGTGTTACCGGTTTACGTTTACCGTGTTACCGGCGCCCGAGTTTCAGCAGCGTTTTGCTACACATACGGGAACCTTTACGTTCGTACGTAAAAGTTTACGTTCGCCGATGATGATGATCATGGATGCACACATATTCGTTTTCTTTTAAATAAAACTTAACCAGCGCTGCGCCGCAAATATAATAACTTTTAACATGTAAAATTATCAAGTATTTTGGTGCTATATATTCACCTAACCCATTAAAGTAGGCTGCGTGCAGAAAGCTATAAGGAGCCACCGCACATAGCCTCCTCTATAACTTTGTGCCCGAGCGGTCGGTCCCTCAGCGCCGTCCCCCGATTCTCTCGTTTTGCGCCTCGGCGCTCCGCCAGGAGCGCTCGCATCCCATAATAGCTCGCGCCGCGCTTGCTGCAATAGCAGGCGCATACCGCTACGCCGCGGTTTTCCCGTCGCGCGCAAATTTGGTTTGCCGTGCTCGATGTAAAACTGTGCTTGGCCCATTGTGTTTTCTGCTTGCCCTTGATGTTTTTTTCTGGCACAATAGTCTCCCCCAAGAGCTTCGTTAACTGCAGCGCTCGCTGAGACAACCGTGACTGTATCAAGTGCGATTCGGGTAAGTTCTTTGTTAAAAGTGTTACATCGTTAAGACAACCGCTTGCTGCAAGGAATCGTGCCTAAATGCTGTATTTTTGTTATCTGCAGCACCACCGTAAAAAGAAAGGCGACTGCCCATGCATGGTCAGAAGTTTGGCTGCGCCCCGAACGCTCCACAATGCCGTACTGCTGCGTACCACGCTGCAAATCATGGAGCGGCCGGAAAGAAACGGGAGTATCTTTTCACGAAATTCCGAGCGACCAAGAACTTCGCGAAAAGTGGCTTAAGGTAATCTCGAGAGACAACTGGACCCCGAACAGCACATCTTGCTATTCTACCGTTTGCAGCCGACACTTCGTCCCGTCCGACTTTAAAGAAGGGTGCACGACGCGAAGACTGAAGAAAGGCTCTGTGCCCAGCGTCTTCCACGAGTACCCGTCGTATTTGCAACCTTGCAAACAAACCGAAAGAAGCGATGCGGCCCTCAGGAAGCGTGCTGCGGCTGTATTAACTGACGAGCCAGCAAGAAAAAAAAAGAGCAGTCGGTGGTGGTGCACCACATGTGTTTACGGACTTACGACATGACCAGTCGTGCGCTTCGGACTCCCAACTTGTTGAAGAAGTGCCCAACTCCAGCAGCAGGACTGACCAAGGCTTCGTACCGAGAACGGCGCAGGTGGATAGAGCAGTGCAAGTAGCCTCACGCATTTCGTTGCCAACCATCGAAAGACGGAAGTGGAAGCGTAAGGAACGCGAACTGAGGGCGCAGGTTGAAAGGCTCAAAGTAACTGTTGAAAAATATAAAAGGGAGCTTCAGAAACTTAAAGAAGACTGCTATGTCCCAGCGTTTTTGCAGGTTGTCGAGCAGGCAAGTGAAAATGAGTTGGCTGCCTCAATACTGCTGGAGCAGGTCAAAAATTTTCAGAAGGTGAAACCGACGTGGTCCGAAGTTACAGTCCGCCACGCAGTGATCCTTCGTAACCTCTCAGCGAGGGCATACGAACACATAAGGAGCTCAGGGCTGCTCCGCCTACCCTGTCGAAGCACGCTGGAGCGCTTCCTCGGTTCGTCACGCAATGAAGTAGGCGTCACAGACTTGATTAAGCAGAGGCTGTCAGCTGAGCTCGCTTCACACACGAGTGCTCAGTCACAGACGTGCTCGCTCATTGTGGACGAAATGAGGGTCAAGCAGCGCTTACTCTATCTCAAGCAGAGAGATGCCTTCATTGGCGAAGTAGACTACGGTGACTGCTTGCCGCAGAAGCAACCGAGCAAGCCAGAAGAGCCAGTTCTCGCAAACTCGCTGCTTTGCTTCATTTTAAGTGGCTTGTCAACGAGATATAAGATTCCCGTAGCCTATTTTTTTACTAGAAATTGCACCGGTGAAAACCTTCACCAGATCATGATGAACGTACTCAAAGAAGTTGAGAGTATAGGTTTTAGAATCGTGCGGATCGTTACCGACAACCATCGGATTAACGTGAAGGCGTTCCAACTGCTATGTGGGGGTAACCTCAAGCACTGCATACCACATCCAACAAATCAAGATGGCAAACTTTTTCTCGCTTTCGATCAGTGTCATTTAATTAAAAACGTACGGTCACAGTTTCTGTCACGCGATTGTCGGAAAGGATGGCGAAATAACCGCCCAGTACCTGAAAGACCTCTACAAAATGCAACAGCGCAGTATTGTCAAGCCAGTGCGGTTCTTGACAAGAAAGCACGTACATCCGACTAGCATGGAAAAAATATACGTCAGGAGGGCAGTGCAAGTCGTTTCGCCACCTGTGACCGCGGCCCTGAAGCTCTTGAAAGAGCAGGCAGGTCATACATGTGACGCAAGCTTCGCCCACGTTGGTCCAACCGTCGTATTCATGGACACCATGTACCGGTGGTTCACCCTCATGGACGTAAGCAACTGCACCCAGCATGTCCACCAAAACAACCCGGACTGCAAGCAGTACAAATCCGAAGACGACGAACGGCTAGGTTGGCTTGAAACATCATTTCTTGATTACCTGGCCGAAATCAAGCGGCAGAGCCCGGCTAAGAATTTTCTGACCAAGGAAACGCAAGGAAACGTACGAGGGCTTGCTGATAACAACCATCTCAAACGTGGAGTGCGTTCGGTACCTTCTCACGGCCACACGCTTCCGTTTCGTTCTGACTAGGAAGATGTCCTCTGACCCAATAGAGGCCTTCTTTGGGTGGTTGAGGAAATCTGCAGGCTCGAACGACCAGACAGACGTGAGGGCAGTTTTGTCTGGGATTGAGAAAGCACTGAAGACTGGCATAGCCTGCACGTCCAGCAGCAGCAACGTGATTACTGCAGACAGCAGCAGCTGCTCCACATCAGCACTCCTACAGCGATCGGCAAGAGCAGCGCAGAATGACGGTGAAGCATTTCCAGCAGAATCAACCACGACCCTCGAGGAGAGCCTCGACAGGGGGAAGACGTTGCTCCCAACGCCAGATGTTGCTGCACTAGCAATGGTTGGTGGCTATATTGCAAGAACAGTCCATGAAACCATTTCCTGTGATGAATGCTTCACTTTCGTGACTAAACCAAACACCTCTGCGCCATCGGATGCATTAATTAGGCACCGGGACAGAGGTGGACTCCTGTATCCGTCAACTGAGCTCGTAATGGTTCTAAATTCTCTAAAGAATTACGCGGAAGTTTTCCTCGCAAGAGCGAGAAAGATGAATCAGCCACTGAAGGCTGCCGTTGACAACGCCGCGGAAATACTACAGAAACGTGACAAACTCAAGTGCTCGACCCCGGGACATCATAAAAAACTTTTGGAGGTTGTGCTCGTGAAGTTTCTTCACCCACTTTTTCTGAACTTCGCGACGAGTGTGACTGACAAACACGACTTGGCAAAAGATTTTCATGTCAAACCATTGTCTCGAAAAGTGCTCAAGCTGTGAGCGCGAAATCAAATAAAAAAGCTCACATTGCATTCTGCATACAGTGCTTGTGTTAAAAATTTGGTGTGTGCGCACTTCTTAACGTATACGCATAATCCAATGCAATGTAGACGGTTTCTAGACCGTCATAAACGCAAGCGTGCATAGGCCGCGTCGTCTGCTGTTATTATGGGATTGGTGCGGCACCTGGCGGCGAGCGCCAAAACTATAAGGGACGGATGGCGCGTATGTATTTAGCGCTAATGCGCGGGTACAAAAGTTATACAGGAGGCCATGACCTACTACACTCCTGACCTGCCCAGAGAGCACCTCTTCCAGCGCCCACGTTCTAGTTCATACCTTCTGCCGCTAGGGCCGTCACCTACGAGCGGCGTGGCGCTAGTCAGCACCTGCTCGCTGACGTCATCTTCACTCTTTGTGGTCAAATTTTGACCAACAAAGCACTCGTAGTGCGTATTTATGATCCAAAATTTAGAATTATTCAGAAATAATAATACTAAAAGACATTCAGAATTTTTTTGCAATAAAATGCACGCTACCACGCATAGGCTGCCCTACATCGTGTAAATCTACGGGTTCCCACGTTTGTCAACCAGTGTGCTATAAATACTCAAGCGCTCTGAACACCTTGCTTAACCAGCAATGTATGGGAAGAAATAGTCACATATATGCCGCCAGTTCACTACAGAATGCAGGCATTCTTATACCAGCGCCTACAAAACAACCGTAAAGAAACAGACGAACAGGTTATAGGTAGCGCCACCAATGGTGAGCGGTTGAACGAGAGCGGGGACACGCGCTCCCATAGGAACCCCGCTATCTGAACAGGTCAGGAGTGTAGTAGGTCATGCAGGAGGCTATGCACCGCATAATTCTTTAAGCCTCTCTGGCTAAGCCTGTCTGGTTGAACGGTCAGCGGCTAGCCGCATTCGCAAAGAAGTGGTCGTCGATATGGCAAAGAGTGTGCTCCAAGATCCATTCCTGGCTCAAAATCTACCGTGGAAGTACATCGACGATCTACTGATTATAGATCTGCTACAGCCGCAGCCGCGGAGGAACCTTCGCGAGAACGGCGTGTTGGATATCGACGGTGGATTGCTCCGTGCGTCGTGTGCTAGCCACGTCATGCTTCTATGTGCGCGTACGTCTTGGAAATTTTCAAAGTGTGGTTTGTCCAGTCATGTCAGTGCGAGTGTAACTGTTTTACCTATGACTATGACGACGTACGAGAGCATTTTATCTTTCGGATGCTTATGCGTTGTAATAAGATCAGCGAGTGCAACTTTCCAAAGTGCCGTTTATTGTCGTTGTACCCTCCATTCACCAGAATAATTTCAGAGTGGGTGTCGCTTTCTGTTTCAAGCATATCACAAAATGCTCTGGGCATCCTCCCAAACATGAGGACTATTAAATAGTGTATAAATGCAGCGTGTTACTATAAAGACTCGGTAGCAAAAAAAAAAACAAAAAAAACAGGCTCTAGGCCATACATTTGGGCGCTGTTGGTAGGTGTACAATTACAGCACTGTTGTTTATTGATCGTGCTAGGAGCCTTAGTTGTGTTTATTTGGCCGTGGTATCGCTACATAGGAATATTACTACCACATACACAGTGACACATCGGTACTTAAACTGTACTGAAAACAGAGTTACCGCGTGCTTAGATTTAAGAATGCTTTAAAGAACAAGAGTGGCGATGTGGGCTTGTTGGTGAAACATTTGAAAGAAACTTATGTAGCGCGAGACGAAAAAACGAACACAGGAAGGAATAGACTGAGAAGACAGAGCGCTTATCTAGCGCTCTGTCTTCTCAGTCTATTCCTTCCTGTGTTCGTTTTTTCGCCTCGCGCTACATAAGTTGCTTTAAAGAAGTCAGACATTGGAATAATTCAGACGGCATGCCTTATATGTAATGTCGTGTAACTTAACTGAAAATTTCATCTTTGTTACATTGTCTTCAGCATTTATGTGGCATTGTTAGTGACTGACTGAAGGCAGTAATAATTTTTGTAAAAAAAAAACATGCTTGTCTCATTAATCAGGCTTTTGTTGTAGCACTGTCATGCACGTAATCAATCGATGAAAGCTTTCTGCTGAGCTCTTATATAAGATTTTTATGTTATTACTGGTGCGAGAACATGTGCGTACATGTGGTAAATGCAGTATAGTGTCAGCCCCTGAGCCACTGAACGAAGCGTGGCTGCGAGTATTTGTATATGCGCCGTCGACCGCCTATCCACACTTGCGCGGGTGCGGTGCTGGCACCTATAGCCCGATCTTTGGGAGGTTGCCCGATATGACAAATTCTTGAGCCGCTAGACACCAATGGCTAAGGTACCCTTTATTGGCTGCTGTGCTTCGCTTTAGGCATCTTCATAATTTACCTTGATGAGATCAGCTCCTGTGTCATCCCTTCTCTCTGCACATAACAGTATGTTAAAAACAAAGTAGTGCACAACTGTCCGACACTAGGCATGTAGCTTATGCCTTTCTTCATGACTTATCTTCAGATGAAGGGGTGATTATTTCTACACTGTTATCTTCTGTCTTTTTAAGTGTTATGTGTTCTGGTTTAAGTGCAGTTGTTCTCTAGTGGTGTCTGTTCTTCAAGGAGTGTTTAGAAGACGCCTCTGACATTCCAAAAATAACAAAACTTGCTCGTTGTGCCAACAGAACCTAACAGCTACTCATGTCTGCATTTTCCCATTAGTCTATTGTAAGATGGTCTGTTGAAGGCCGCAATCAAGTTTGGTGAACTACATGTGTGTGTGTGTATGCACATGACAAGGTAATCATGGTGGTGTTATCGGGTCGCTCCACACCTAAAAATCTCCAACTTTTTTTATGAACCACGATGTAATGAAAATACGGGGATGAGAGTCAGACACCTTGCTACGTGGAAGGAGTGAAAGCAACTACCTGTAGCAGCACCCTCTGCCGATGCTCGTGCTCTAAACCCATTTTTATTTATTTGCAACACACCTTAAATGTATTTAGAGCAAACTTTTATGCCCATTTTGCAAAATATGCAGATATATATATCCATTTTGATGCACATAGCTGGGCAATAATGGTCAAATATTTTGCAAAGGTTGCTTGTGCTAAGTCTGCGAAGTAGCGAGTGCCAAAAATGAGACACCCAATCAAAATTACGCACACGCAGAGTTTCACACTGATGGCACGCTTAATTATGCTTGTTGAGTGCTTCTGATGGGACTTTGTACACGACTTTGAAGACTTCTGTTGTGTCTGTTTCAGCATATCTTGTTCACGCATACCCAACACACATAAAAAGGCCCTTAAAATACTTTGTGCCTTTTAGGTTATGCATTTTTAGGATTTGTGGTTACATTGATGTATAATTTGATGGGATGTTTGCAGTTGCATAGATGTATATCTGTTTGGTGCTGAAAGATGTGTATACTTTATGCAGGTTTCTGCAGCTGTGTGAAAATGAAGGATTGTTCAGTATTTCACCCAGTGTCGATGTTTTGAAATGGTATACAGTAGTCTGGAGTAGAAAAATCATGGCCTAGGGTAAAGGCTCATTGCTCACTCAAAGTCACAAAGTGTGCATGAAATTGTGACATAAACCTGGTGAAAAAAATATTTGGTTTTATTTTGTTTCAACATATTTCATTACTAAAGTCACTACTCCACTGGGGCACTCAAGCTTTCCAAAGCATCTTTGTAAAATTTCAGGTACAACAAGCATCACAGAATGTATCACATGAGACCACAAAATGAGAACTATTTTAGCCCAGCCAGAAACTTTGATCTACAAATTGAAAGCAAGAGGCAACACCTGAACAAGAGCTGGCTAAGCAATGTAAATATACATGAGTTTATTGTCTATCACATAATTAACCGACTAGATTTATTGAGAAGTAGCTCGGGGACATTCAAGATCTTAAGTACATGTAACAAATTTCCGGTACATCTTGTATCACAATAATATATCATGATAGCCCCTGCAATGAAGACACTTTCTGCACAGCCAAAAAATTTCATCTAGCTTTTGACCAAGCTGGGTATGCACAACACCTTAAAAGAAATAGCCAAAGAACAATGCATTTCGTAGCTTGAATGCGTGTCAACCACTACCATAAGAAAACAAATTATGAACAAACTTGGCACAATTTACCACCAGCATGGCCAGAAGATATATATCTCAACAAAAATTGGAAACACCGTTGCAGTGGCTAATATTCATGGACACGTGCACCTCGACTACAACAGAGGCCGACGAAAGGCCAAAGCGGAGGCTTTGATTTGTTTTTTGCATGCTTGTTGACGTGACGGAGTATTGTAATAGTGACAAGGGTCACAATTACACTGCTGTAAGAATAGACAGGTTTCAAAGCTGAAATTTCAGGCAGCATACGCATGGAACAATCAGAAATAGCAGATGAAGTAGCCATATTGTTGCAGGAAAAAAACATGCACACGAGTGCAGAGTTGGTGTTTTGACAGTATTTGTAGTGATTGCGCAGGGTGTGATCAGTCAGGTCAATTTCCTCCAATCTAAGTGAGCTTTCTCGTTCTTTTTAGTGCAACATCATCCTCCCGGCAAGTGTAGCTCCATCCGGGTACAAATCATGGAGCATTAGTGAAGGTGAAGTATATATGGTTTGAGCCTGGCGACATGAACCTCACTATGGACGTGACATAGCAAAAACCCGTCAGCTGGTGCTATTTCGTATACCATGTCACAAAATTGGCGTAAGGTCTTGTACGGACCAGAATGACAAGAGAGCAGTTTTTTCCGCTGAGCTAACACGGCACGAGGGCGTCCAGAGCAGTACAAGAGAACCAAGAGACAATTGTGTCTTTGTGCTGATGATCGTAGCGTCGCTTTTGAGAAGGTTGCGACGTCTTGACGAGCGACCTCTCAAGCATGGACGGCCGAAGTGATTGCATCGTGGGCGTAATTGGTCGTTGAGAATATAACACCAGAGGGTAGGAATGTGTAGAACGGCAAGACAGAGCCGCAGCCATACAAAAAAAAGAATGGGGAAAATCGAGCGGTTTCGTGACAGGACGAATTGTAAGCAAAATGATTGTACAGTAAAGCGGTGGACAAAGTGATGGGGATTTTCGGAAACGCACATGGCCAGCATGTCAGTTAGGAGTGTGGTTTAGTCGCTCAGTGAGCCCCTTCCATTGATGGTGGTATGCGGTAGCAATCTTGTGTTCAGAAGCTCAAAAGCGGAAAGGGCCATCGTCGACCTTTGACAATAAGTAACGGCCACAATCCGTTAGTAACTGTGGAAGGGTGCTGTGGTGTAGAGTAAAATCGGGGAGTAGAAAGTCCACAACATCTGCTGCACAGCTGGTCGGCATTGCTTGTGCGATGGCGTATCTTGCTGCATAATCTGTCACAATGGCAATCCACCTGTAGCGAGAAAGGAAGACGGCACTGCGGCCAACGTGGTCGTGTCAAACTCGCTGCTTTATTCAATTGCCGAAGTGGAGCGGCGGCGGTTGCCACGCCAAAACCGCCAGGCGCGTGAGCTTGTTCTAATCCTCACGCAGCTCGAGCTAGCATCAGCTGCGCGAGAGGCGCGGCGCGGTGATCGAGAGATGACAATGATAATCATGCGTATAGGCCCCCCCCTCAGCGCTTCGCGTGATTAGAAGTATATATAACAAAGAAAGAGACTATACACGTGAACGACAATCCGCAAGGCGTCCGTTTGGGAAGTCCAGTTTGTCAACATGTATTGACCATCGAGAAGCAGTGGGTCTCTGGTGGGCGACACTGGGAGTTGCGCAGTGGACGAAGAAGGAAGCGTTCGGTCGCTGTGTTTGCAACACAAGTGGGTGACAAGATGACCAGCTGGGGCCAGCTGGGAGCGCACAGGGTGTCGCAAGTGAGCATTGCAGGTAGAGGTGCGTTCAGGGTGAGATGAGGGCGAGTGTACAAAAGTCGATTTGGCCCCTGCACGCGAAGCAAGAACTCAGTAGGAGGCATGTCATGTGATCCAGCAGATGTGAATTCTGGAGAAGGCTCTGTGGGCGTACCTTGACTTGGGGAAGCACCTTCAGTAGTCGGTGCACGTGGGGGCGTCTTCTACCTTGTGGTCATAGTCAGATGCAGGAGTGGATGTAGGAGTGGATGGGGACAAAGAGTGGTGCATGAGCGGCGAACGTGTCCGATGACCTGGCGAAGACGGGGAGTGGTAAGATTTTGGCGAGAAATTGATCTGGTTGACGATAGTGATCTGGTTCGGCGTGAAGGGCGAGAATGTATGATCATCGAGCAGCAGGTGGTTGCGACTGGCATAACCGTTGACGCTTGGTTTGCCATTGTTGCTGACTAAGACATTGGCTGTCGGTTTTCCAGGGTGGCGGCAAGCACATGACGTTTACTGCAAAGCTCCATCGTGGTACCCAGCACATTCACCAAATGTTGCGGGAGGAGTGCAGAAGCACACGAGTGCATAGTTGGTATATTGACAATAATTTCAGCAGTTGTCCAGGGGGTGACGAGTCGCGTCATCTGCTTCCAATCTGAGCGAGCTTCTTCGTTCTCTATATTGCAACAATATTCCACTGGCCCTAAAAAATCAGGTTATGCAAAGTTGTCTAATGCAAATCCGAAACAGCAATAAAGAAACTACGCTAAAAGCACGATTCCCAAGGAAGCCTTGGTCATTCTGGCAAAAGCGGGCAGATCCCTAAACGTGAGCTCGACCATCTTGTAGTTCACCACTCACATCACCAACGGAACGTGATATCCTCCCAAATAAAAACGAGACTACACACTTGATGGCCAGATACATGCTGCGCTGAACACGGACATGCCTCTCGTACAATAAGGAACATACCTCATGTATAAGGATAGGATCACTAGCTATAATGAGAAAAACAAAAGCATATGTTAACACAAGAAGGATATTCCCACTGCTTAGTCCCAAACAAAACAGCAGGCAGGCCATTTTCTGGGGGTAACTCTAGATGAACAACTTCCCTAATCCAGTCCGTCTAAGATGGATATATTCGAACAACCATCAGGACGACCCGTAAAATTCGTACCAGAAAGGACGTGCAACACTCTAACACATATTATAGGGTTGTAGTTATGTTGCCAGAATGCTTGCAGTTACTCTGAGACCCTTTCATTGAGGTTGGCTACTGCTCTGCACATCTCAAACTTTGGCGTCTAAATGTGAGCAGTCCAGCAAGCTCACAAGGCGGCTTTGAGGCAAAGCTTAGACGTTTCCCCGTGCGAGACCAAGCCAATATTGCATTAAACCTTGATAGACATTCGATAAAGTTGTATCCATAATGAAAAAATTGGAAGCGCAAACCAACGGGACACAAGAGAAGAGACAAACAAGCCCGTTGTCCCGTTGGTTTTGCACTTCCAATTTTTTCATTATGAATTTGTACCAACTAGCCCGCCTGTCAACCCTTCTGAAAGTTGCATCCTTTGAACCATAAAGTGAGAGAAAAATGCAACATCTGAATCTCGAGCTTGTGTCCCATAGCTAAAATGTCTCAGCCTGAAGTAAAATTAGGGAAACAACAAATTCAACAATGAAGAGGAGGCTGTAACTCAATGGAAAGCATATATGCACCTGCAGGCATCATATGAGGTCGGTTAGAAAAGTATCCAAACTTTGGTGGAACAGCAAAAAACGGGCATTATTGGAGCATTGTAAACCTAAACACCCTCAAAGTAGTCCCCTTGGGACTCTAGAGACTGCTCTTAGAGGTGCTGCCATTGCTGGAAGCATTCTAGCACTGCTCCAGTCGCTCCCTCATTTTCCTTACAATAAAAAACCAATGAGAGCACTGTGCATACCTCACTGAAACACTGCATCCCAGCGACTGCCGAAATTGCCAGGCGGGAAAAAATTCACACGTGCACACGAAGGTTCAAAATCGGCTAATGCAAGCGCGCTTGTTCGAAATTCATGAAGTGCTTGCAAAAAAAAAAAGGGTCGGGTACTTTTCTAACAGACCTCGTACATTTTCCACTGGCCTTATGTGAGACAGAGGGGCAATGTATTGGCAACAGCAAGTGGCAAACGGGAGGCGCTATCTGCAGAGCTTGTTGAACAGCTAACAGCAAAGCATCATCAAGAGCAGCTGTTGCAGTTTTGTACAACCATAAAATTGTTCATAAAATATGCATAAACCTCCATGTAACAAAGTACAAAACATCACCGATACAAATCATCGTATTGAAGGTTCTTCGCATAAAGTTGGTACTTCTATGGCGAAACTCTCTGCAGTGCTATTCAAATGATTATATGACTTCTGTATTAGATTACTATACTGCATTTCTTTCTACTTCAACTCTTTCCAAAATTAGAAAAATGTATTTCCCTTCAACTGTAGTGGCTGGTCTCTGTTGCACAGAAGATGACTTGACAAACGCTAAACTACATGTTTTGACCACTGGCACTAGCAGATGTTTTAGTGTATTGCCTTCCTTTATCGATTTTTTTTATAAAGCGCATGGACATTCACGTGCTAAATAAAAATGAAACTTCACCCTTATTTTCTCCACGAATAATTAATTTCCAACTGTGAAACATGAGGTTAGAGTTCTCAGAGTGCAGTTTGTCAACCTAAAACCAAGTCATTGCACCTCTTCAATGTTCACTCCAAGGAGCC